>QFEZ01001639.1:62774-73141 GCA_003316425.1 Russula lepida
GGGTGAGAACACGTACAGGAATGGCAGGAGCATACTGCTCGAGCCGAGGTTGACCAGGGGCAACCGGAATATCGAGAAAAATTAACACTTTAACACCACCCGAGCGGCTCCGCTTCATGCGAAGCTTGACTATACGTGAGATAGGGTTGTGGAGGTAGTGACTAGCAAAATGTTTGAGGTCTTCTGTGGCAGTGATCGGCACTCTGGAGCGCCCAATGCTTGGACTTCCTCGGAAAGGCCCTGCTACATTATAAGGGAGAGGTACCTGACTGGTGAGACTGTCATTGAGAACCTCCTATAGTCAGAGGTACAGTAAGAAAGGTTGCATGTGTACACGAGAAAGAAAAAAAAAAGGGGGGGAAGAACACGTACTGGAAATGCAGAAGCGTAGTACTCGTGTCGAGGTGGACCAAGAGCAAATGGAATACAGTGGGTCATCCCAGGAGTAAGGTGAACATCAAGTTGACTTTGATTTTGGATCCCTTGATATCCCCCAGGTCCCTTGACAAAGCCACGGTAAACGAACGGGACATGAAGATAGGTAAATGTACACTCACCGTAGCCAGATGAGGTGCGTCATCATACCCCACTGGGATAGTGCTAGAATATCTTGCCGCATTGGCATGATCAAAACCATCCAGAGCCTGTGTTGATATATATATCAATGACCATTCGAGACAGTCACGATGGGATGCATCTACGACGCTAACCTCAATAGCCTGTGCGGAGTTATATTGAGGACGTTCAAGTTGGACAGACACAGAAGAGGGATAATCAGTCATCATCTAGTATGACCTTGGCAGGAGAGTCGTCGAAGCTACTAGGAGAAGGGTAATTACTTACAGCTGGGGAGAGAAAGGACCCGTTTTATAAGTGTGGACCCCCAACGGTGGCTTGTTGTCCCACGCTCTTGTACCATGGCCGGGTAATTCAAAGGAATGCGACGAAGGCACCTATGCGGATCGACAAGACAGCTCGCAGTCGCTGGACCGAAAAAAGAAAATTGATTGCGCCGCGGCGGCATTCACTCCACCCAGTACTGTAGGATACTATTTTAGATTCACTCTGCCATATATGGACATGGACAACTTCCTGGTGGGCCTGTGCACTACGCTTAGGTGGTTTGAAATTTGGGTATGTTTTGTGCCCTAGTTCACGAGTGCCAATGACTTGGCTCTCTGGATGCTGTACATACGCAAAGGATAATGCCGCCATCCGTCCCAATTTCATTTGTCTTTCTTTAACCTTCGGGCGCAAGTTGGGAGTAAATTTGTCGTACTAATTTGTCGAAGCCCCGCCTGACGTGGGCCAACTGGGATCCCTCTCCTTCTCTTTGGAACGTCTATACACTGGCATTTACAGACTCATGATGATCCTGCACACGTTGATGACACGAGATCATAAGGCACGTAATTGTGAGCCAAGCGCGTGGGCCCAAATAGCCTCGATTCGAAGTTCGCCTTCCACCAGCTTTCCCACGACTTTTCATCCTACATCCCTAAGGGCCAACTGAATAACATGAGTTTACTCCACGCACTTTGATGCGGCGGCGGGTTTTATTCCCAGATCAGCCAATTGTAACTTGTAAGGCTAGGTCATCCTCCGCTTCCTTATCTTACCGTCAGTTTTCCGCGTCCTTTGTTGAAAGGAAGCTCCCACGTTCATGGCAAAAAAAGTCAAACAGCATCAGACCTGACAGAATGGAGGCAGGGCTAAAGATGGAACTGGTGACAACAGCAAAGGCGGCACTAGTTGGTTGTAGTAGAGAGGAGAAACGGTGGCTTGGGTCGTGTACGGGATATGGGATTGTGTACAGGGTATGTGATTGTGTACGGGGTATGTGATTGTGTATGGGGTATGGGATCATATATGGGGTATGGGATCGTGTGGTATGGAAATGTTATGGGGTGGGATCATGTATGGGGTATGTGATCACACGTTAATGGTGGCAGACAGGGGGATCCTTTCGTTTCGGGATAAGCGATCAGGGGGGGCCGCACATGACTCTGGGGCGGTGTCGTGCCAAAGCTGTTGCCAACGTCCTTGGCTGCGGTGACATGGAGACGCTATTAGATGCGTGGCACAGGTGGTGAAGCAGCGTCGAGGGGCTGCTGTTAGAGAGCTAAATAATATGGGACGCCATCGAACACGAACACGGGACGTCAGGAAACAAACACGCCGGGCCTGGAAAGGATAAGGAAATTCTGCAAATAGTCGATATGCCCACATGCATCTCGGGTTCAACCTTCAACCTCCGGTTCCCACGGCTCTACCGGTGCAACAAATGCGATGCGCTGGCCAAACGGGTTAACAGTAGAGTCAACAACTCCAAGACATATTGCAGTGGCACAAAGGTATGGGATAGGAAGATAAAGTATATCGACCTGAGACATAGCTGTGTACTACACCTAATGAAAGGTGATACCAGAACAGCCATTGGCCCACTGTGAGGAAAAACTAAGACCATCATGATAAGAGTTTGATCCATCGTGAAGTCTTGCTCGTGCTGAGATACATATGTGCACCTTCCACGCCTCGATCCATCCACGCATTCTTCTGCGTCGGAAGCAAACTCGTAACCTAACAAAATAAAAGAGCAGACGACAAGCTCCTGCCTTAGCACGAGAAGAAAAAAAACTAAAATCAACGCGCGAGACTAAACGAACCTGGAAGCGCTGGCCTTCTTTGAATTGTCCCACGGGTGCTTCGTCGAACGATAGTGAGAGCACGTCCCACACCGTGAGTTCGACTGCCCGATTCGCCGGTCTTCGCGTTGCGCGAGCGTCGCGCATTAGCGGGACCCGGAAGCTGCGCACTTCGCGCGGTGGACACACGGACTGCGACGACCTCTGCGTGAGTGACGAGCAGCATGAAGGAAGCCGATATTACCTGTAACACCCGCTCAAGTCCTACTTCAAGGGCTTCTCTTTCCTTTTGAACACGCTGTCGTGCAAAATGTGCCAGCCAGCCGGCTTCGTTCTTACTGGCACAACGCAAGACCGAGCTGGCGTCGGACGCGTACTCGAAGTCATCGAACATTGATTCGATATGTTTTGGCATATCATCTGCACACAATATGATTCATGAAGCAACGTCAAGGTGATGGTAAGGGTTGCTCACCATCCTCTCCTGGATGCCACTCCCCGCCGGATTTGACCTCGAAACGTCGAGCCCAGTCGAGGTAAACCCTCTGCTTGTCCTCTGCTTCCTTCTGAAGGTGCTGACACTCGCGTTCGCGCTTCCGCTGAAGAAAGATAAGCAAGAATATGTACCTATTCGTCCAGAGATTTACCGCCCACGTGTCTTGCACAGCCGGCCCCTCTTTCTCTCGCCTCGGTCCTTCGCGTGTGGCCTTTCCGTCGCTGTCCTTGCGAAACTCGATAAAGACAACAAGGTACACCTATATAACTATCAGGATCCGTCCTATGTGAAAATACGAATATATACATCCCTTGGCCACAACCAGTTCGAGACAATGTACAATCCCTCCGTCTGGTGAGAACACATGTAGTGTCGCGATAGCAGGGCGTGGCTGGAAGCCAAGCTTGGCGTGCCAAGGTGCGGGATGAGTTCCATTGCCCACAATGTTGAGTTCGACTTTGTCGTATGCCTCGGGGCCTCCAGCTCCTCAGGAAGGAAAGAAACATTTTGGACAGTCTCGGAGATGAGAGAAATGATTTGGCCACCGAGCGCACTCATGGCAATGGCCATGTCCGTGTCTGACATTGATTTTGTGCTCTGCGACGGAGGCAAACTCAGTCTGTTGTCGATGTGGATTAACAAAAACGCACCTTGAAGGCCATTATATCCAGAAAATGGCTCACTCCCGGACTAGACGGAGTCTCATGCCGTGCACCTGCATCGATGTAGAGCCCGACAGAAGAGAAGTGACCAGGAGTATTCTCCGTTGCGACACGTATTTTGTTGGGAAGGGTTGTCACCCTAAGTGTTGGGTTTAATGGCAGTGTTGCGGCATGGCGGAGGCGAGGATAGGATCGTAAAGCGTGTGTCGAAAGGGGACCTGAGCGAGACAAATATCAAGTGAGCTCAGCTCAGCTGCGTCAGCAATTCCTCACCGGCGGAACGGCCCGGGAAATTCCTTGAGTCTTCCGTGTCTTCCTGATTACCTACTGTTCACCTGTGATCAAGGAGCAAGGAGTTTCACAATCCACGGTGGCTATATGTTCCCTCATTGGCCGTGTATCTGGCCGTGTCTCCATGATAAGACGTCAAAGAGCTCAACTTCGCCTTCGCCAACCGCAGCCAACGCTACCTCACAAAAATGCAGTTGACCGTAAAAACCCAAGAGCATATGACAGAGGAATTCCACGAGAATAATCTTCTATAGTTCTACTTGTTCGTTTTCTCAATGGGCGAAACTGCTGATGAAACCAGGCGCGGAACGTGTAATGTGACGACTCGGCGTGCGCACGCTCACAACAACATGATGGGCTAAGCCACCTGATAGAAGTCCCCGAGGAAATCATCACGGCATGGTGCGTCGGGGGACGTATAGTACGACCCTGCAGATCCCGCCCAAATTCTGGCCCAGCCGGATCTTCTCCCGATGCTGTCCTCTGCCTCCTTTACGTCAAGTGATTCGCTTACAAAACACATCGTCTTGCTCCACATGGGAAGTTGGTGTTGCACGAATAATTTTTTTTACTTTGAAGAGAACAAGGCCGTGTGTAATGCCTGCTTATCAAGTGTTGGCCGAGCATGGCGGTGATGCCAGAATAGGGACGGCGCAGTTGGTGTGTTGGCAAGGCTGCGGCACTCTTCGAGCGTGCAGCTCGTCTCGCGGCAATACTTCTTTGCTCTTTACCATTAAGACGGCGGACTAATAGTTCGGAAGAAATTCAAAACATTGGATCATTCTACTCCGACTTCGTGGCCGTCGACCAACGCATTAATGAATCTAAATCACAACTCACCCCCATCGATCAATTTTCTAGTCAGAACGTCCCGCATGTACACCTCGCATATTGTCTTCAATGGTGCAACCATCCCGCTGCACGTTTTTGTCACAGGATACCAGTTCTCGGGCCAAGTACTTGTCTGCTGCGATGGGGATCGTGGGTGCCAATCAGGCTGCACACGTGCAGAAATACGCCTTCGCTAGTCCGATTCTTGGCATAAATCATTGTCGTTCTTTCATTTCGTATTTCACTTTGTGAATAGAACGTGTTTCCGATATGTCGGCAGTCGTTCTGAGCTGGTGGTCGTATTACTGTCAAAGAGATTGTCGTGTGGTGATGCATCGTGGCTTAACCGACCACCTCGCCCGGACAGCATGACAGCCTGAGGGAACTTCGTAACCGATTCAGTCCGTGTCACCAAAACCCTCATAATAGGGACGCACGTGCGAACGTCGACCGTACTTGCTGACAGTTGCTGTACACCTCCCTCATCTCAATTGGTCGGATTTGGGGGATGGGTCTGTTATGTAAGTCTGATGTGGGTCTCGTTCAGAAACTACCTTAAATGACCCGGGCACCTTCGGGCATGGGTGAGAAGGAAAGCTCTGATCTGGTAGACCCCAGGCACCTCTTCCTTATTCGGTCTTTCACCGTTTCTACCGAACCACGATATACAGTCAACAATCAAAAAACTGTCTAGGGCGTGTTTCTCTCGCCGCCTCGTGGCGATCTATCCACCATATCAAATACTCCCTAGAAAAGGAGGAAATATTCGATCGGTACAGGATGAGTCTGCCGTGCGGACGGTCACGGCAACTTTGCACGGCGTTTGTTCAATGTCAGACTGATTCCGTGCCCGAGGGGCGACTCCACTCGTCATTGCTCATACCGCAGCCTCGAGCATAGCCCGTGTTCCATCGTCAGCCTCGCGAGATATATGAGAATAACTACATGCTCGACCCACTCCCTCAGAATCCACAAGTCTCTTCTAATAGGCTAATACAACATGGACGCCACTCAATCTCCGCGTGCAGGTTCTTCCAATACAGCACCCTCCAGCGTGGCAAAGCACGTTTGAACTGTAGATCCGTCGCTATGATGCAATGTCATGCAAAACGCTTCTCACCTGAAGGCGTCGCAAGATGATCTAATCCTTATCTATCACTGTTTGCAACTTTTGAGACGCCCTCCTTCTCCTTTTATTGAAGTGTAACGGTATTCACCGAGTGTGCGGTCCATGCAGTAGAGCCAATCTTCCAGATGACTGCGAGTACACCGATGGTCAAATCGAACGCGTACCCAAATGCTGGAGGGTATCACCGCACAACTCGGAACTCGTATACATGAGCTAGAGCACCCCAATACCTCCCCTTCCTCGTGCTCCGTGATGCTACATGGTCCCCATTCCACCTTCTACTAGACTCAACAGTCTCCAGGTTCTGAGCTGTCACCGCCCCTGATAATTCCCTCAACGGGGTTTTCGCATAGTTCCCACTCTTCCGCTTCTTCGAGCCCCCCATCGGTACATCGGTAACTTCTTTGTCGGATCGATATTCAGGTCGAATAGGCTCAGGTGTCTCAACTACCTCTCTTCTAGTTCTGTGACATGGATGACTCCGGACGAGCCACCGGCTCATGTTGCACAAGGGCCGTAGTAAGTGATGTTATAACTCGAGTAACCCTCGATTCTAATTCATCGTTGCAAAAGCACACGACCGAGGAAGTCAGCTAGCCTTCCTACGAGGTGGTTTTCTACAGTGCTACTTGTTCGTTTTCTCATTGGGCGAAACTTGCGATAAAACTTGGCGCGGAAGATATAACAGGACGTCCTCTGTCTCCTTCTAAAGGACGTCCGGATTCGAATTCACCCATACTAATTGTTCTCACGTTCCGTCACAATCCCGGTGGTATTAATTTCAAAGGTCAACCGAGACGCCAATTGCTCACCTCATGGCCCTCGCAGCCAGAGTACTTTTCAGAGTCTCACCAGGTTCACGCATCAGAAACCTCAAACGAACGAGGGGCAGTAAAACAAACAGAAACTTTCCATACATTCCATCATGGAGAACATATTTTTCAAGAACAACCAAAGGATTCCTTCTATACACACATTTCGAATCGGAGGGCCTACATCGTATCTTCGATCTTAAGCAGAATCAACACCTTAACAGCACCTGACTCCATCACGCGAACCTTGTCGACAAGTGAGCCAGGCTTGTGGAGGTAGCAACTTGCGACTCGAAGATCCTCGAGGTCTTCGGGGACAGACATTCCAGAATTCTCCGGATGTCCAATGCTGATGTTTCCTTGAGAAGGTCCGGCTACACTATGCAGAAGAGACACGTGGCTGGGGGTGCATTCATTGGACACCTCCTATAAACAAGTGCCTGGTGAGGAAGGTTGTCTGTGCATATGAAGAAAGGGCGAGTGAGAACACATACAGGGATGGTAGGTGCATACTGCTGGAGTGGAAGTTGACCAGAGGCAGCTGGAATATTAAGAAAAATTAACACTTTAACGCCACCTGAGCGGCTCCGCTTTATGCGAAGTTTGACTAAACGTGAGCTAGGGTGGTGGAGGTAGCGACTGGCAAAAATTTTGAGGTCTTCTGTGACCGGCACTCTGGAATACCCAATGCTAGGACTACCTTGGAAAGGCCCTGCTACATTATAAGGGAGAGGCACCTGACTGGTGAGACCGTCATTGGGAACATCCTATAGTCAGAGGTACAGTAAGACAGGCTGCATGTGTACGCAAGAAAAAAAAAAGGGGGGGGGGGGGAGAAGAACACGTACTGGAAATGCAGAAGCGTAGCACTCGCGCCGAGGTGGACCAGGGGGAAATGGAATACAGCGGGTCATGTCGGGAGTAAGGTGAACATCAAGTTGACGTTGATTTTGGATCCCTTGATATCTTCCAGGTCCCTTTGACAAGCCACATAAATGAAGGGGACATGAAGATAGGTAAATGTACACTCACCGTAACCAGATGAGGTGCATCATCATACCCTACTGGCATTGTGCTGGAATATCTTGCCGCATTGGCATAATTCATACTAATTCCGGGGTAAGGGCCAGCAGGACCGATACCCGATAGATGTTCATTCGACCCCAATTCCTGGTCAAAATCATCCAGAGCCTGTGTTGTTGATATATATGACAATGAGCATTCGAGACAGTCACGATGGCATGCATCTACGACGCTAACCTGAGTAGCCTGTGCGGAATCATATTGAGGACGTTCAAGTTGAATAGGGACAGAAGACGGATAATCAGTCATGATCTTGTATGGCCTTGGCAGGAGATTCGTCGGAGCTAGGGTGTTCTTCGTAGGGGGAATTGCTTACGGCTGGGTCACCATGAGGGGGAAAGGACTCATTTTATAAGTGTGGACGGCGGCTTATTATCCCGCGCTCTCGTACTATGGCAGGGTGATCCAGAAGAATTAGAGGAAGATATTCTAGGAATATGACCAGATGGGTTTTACCGTTGGCGCGCGTTCGGACAGCGCTTAGGCGGTTGAAAGGTCTCTACGTATCACGGAACCTTCTTCCTCCACAGGACCACTAGCTTGGCTCTCCCGTACGATATAGTCCAAAGCATTTTGAGGAAGACATTTCCTGTGTCAAATCTCCATGCGTAAGTACGGGTTTACGGTGTAGGAAAGCAGCGTGAGGAGTGTTTGAATTTAGGGTACTATTGTACGAGTGTCGTACTAGTCTATACTCACACCCTAATTTCAAACACTCCTCATGCTGTGCTTTCCTAAACCCATACTTACACGCATGGAGATTTGACACAGGAAACGTCTTCCTCAAAATGCCTACGTGACTCACAGTTCATCCTGTTCCGGTACCGATGGCCTGGCTCTTCGCTGGTGCTGCCTAGAGCCAGTTCGACAATATTTCAATGAATCAACAATCGGTGCCCGGGATACCGCTGCCCTGACTGGGGTAGTCGAACCCCCCTCATCCACCACCCCCGGATTTCTTCGCGTGCGGCCGCACGGGCCTCATACTTCTGCTGCAGTAGGGAATGACAAACCGTCTCCGGTATGTCGTCTAGATGAGCAGCATCCTTCCTCATGTCCGCGGCCTTTGTACTCTGATTAATTCGTGCGCCCCTCGCGCAATCACCATTTCCGCGTCAATATTTTTTCGCGATTTTTTGTTCTCATGACTCGTGGTTGCTTAGTACTGTACCACATTTCTTTCATTGCCTTAGTTTTGTCACTTTTCGGCTGTGGAAGATGCTCCCTATGACATTGTGCGATTGCTATGTGTTGGACACCTGAAATCACCCCACAAGAAATCGAGCGTACCAAGTGTGGGACCACAGGTTCTAATTGACTCGTCAACGTTTCGTCCGCCTTTGCGTCCACTGGCACGGTCAACGTCCACATTGCGTTTCCAAGCTCTTCCGATAAAATAAAGATGATACTTCCGTCTCCGAATCTCGGTGTATACTGTAAGACCACCTGCATCCAGCCAACCTACTCGTACTCAACTGATGCCCACAACCCATCCACTGCCTATCATCTCAACCAACCATCATCCTTTACGTCATTGTTAGAGCCATTTCCCACCTTGTCTTGTGATCTCCAATCCCACCGGCTTCGCCTCCCAGGGTGCCCCAGCGCAGAGTTGGCGTCGCCTTTGATGGATCGCTGCCATTCGCTGGCAGCCTCGAGGCGGCAGTTGTCCGAATGAGACGTGTATAAAGCGTTCACTCCAATACAGTAAAACCGAAACTTGAATTAAATTCCTCAATTGGCATCGATTTTCGGTGGTCATCTGTTTCTCCAACTCATCTGTTTCGGGAAAGTCTTTCCTCCTCCCTAGCCTCTGACAACGCGAACCTCGAGAGGCAAATTTGAAGCGATGGCAGCCGAATATTCAGGCCAAAGGCCAACAAGCCGAATTAGGAAAGTGCATCTGAACCTGTGGGCCTGAGGCAGCTGGTTACGTTATGTACTACTAGGCGGTGGTGGGGAGTATCCAAAGCCTCTTCTTTCAATCGGGCCAGTCGAACAGCGATGACGGCGATGTGATCGTCGTATGTTCCCTCTATCTCAAGTTGGCAGATTGCGCCTGATCCAAGGGGCAAGCGGCGAAGTGTCAGTGGGTCGAGTGCCACTGTGTGGAGCGCCCAATCTTCTCAATCCCCACTCGTGTTCCTGCCGAACGAGCGTCGAGCGGAGCCAAAGCTATAAGCATGCTTCTGCACCAGCACACATCTGGCCAGCGATTGAGAGGGACCAGAAAAATAAATACATTACATTATGATATGGATAAGTGCCACACAAGGAGTCTAGCTAGTCAAGACATGATCATCATGACAGATTCCTGGTCGATGGTTGTCATTCGATGAAATTTCTGTTAGGAGAAATCAGGGTGATCTTCCAATGCCAGTGAGTAGTGAGTGGTGATCCGGTGATGACGCTCTCTCG
>QFEZ01001642.1:0-10573 GCA_003316425.1 Russula lepida
ACTGTTAAGCCTTGTCAATGTGCTCAAGTACATTTAAGAAATTTTGGATTTTGCTGATGTACTTCAACTTCAGATGCATGTGTCCTTTGCTCTACTTTTCTCTTTGCTCTTCTGCCACCTCTTCCATGCACTGAAATTCAACCATCTCTCCTCTGCCTTCTTTGTTTGTCCACAACACCACTACCATTACCACTTTGCTTGTACCAAGATAGTCAGCCTTATTACCAACCCAGGTTTGTCCTCCTCCTACTTTTTATGAGTCAGCAATCTCACCACCATTCAAACCTCTTCAAGTCACAATTGGAACTATATCTATGATCCTGTTCACAGCATTTCCCTTGCACCTATCAAGCCTTTCAATCACTTCCTCATGTTACATCTCACAAAAGACAAGAGCACCATGGAACAATTCTTCAGAGGAGAAAAAGGTGAGCATATGCTTGCCTCCCTTTCATATACAGTCTAACTTATGCCACCTCACTGACAGGCAACTAATGTCCTTGGACACACATGCTGAGCACAGACATTCCTTTGATCATGACCAAAAAGAACCTTTTCTGGCAGTTAAAGGGTACCAAATTTTTCCAAACAACAAAGCTGGATTGGGTTGAGGCTAGATTGCAGGTTCTCTGGCAGGGATACAATATGCTGAACCTGCTTATCCACTGGAAGGTTTGTGTTTGCCACATGTCCCAAGAGAAGCACATTGACTTGGCACATTTCAGAACCTGAACTACTTGCATCTTGACTACAATATGAACTTGAAACCTATATAGTTAGATGGCCTGTTAATACTGTGCATATTGACAGAATTTCTTGTGCTGCAGCTCATGCTCACAGCACACTCCCATGCACCACTTCACCTCATGGGCCACCTTGTGTGGTCCTGTTCAATTTTTGGACTCCTGTGAGCCTCATGCTTGCATCTCGTGTTATCTATTCATGTCAGTTCTGCCTCAATTCCTACAACTACCTCCTGGTTTCCACCTGACTGTTTAGATTACTTAGCACATGCCCATTCTCTTTCAATCAGGAGTGTGCACTATCAATCTGTACCCAATTACTTGCTTTTAAAACCCATGAGTCCCTTTCACTTTCTCTCTAGATTACTAACACTTTTTCTTTGTCTTTACTTAGTGTCAATCCCTCATTCTGTTTTATCAAATGTGACAAGCCCAAAGGCTCTCCCCCTCACATATTTCATTTTCAACTCTCTCCCCCTCACATACTTCATTTCCAGCTCTCCCTCTCACATACTTCATTTCTGACTCTCTTATTGTTTTACTAGATTGCACCCTAATGCTCAGAAACATACTTCATACTATACTCAAAGTGTAGATACAAAGGACTCCTCTGTATTTAACCAGTCTCTCCATTCCCAAATTGATAGCATTGTGTTTCCCTCTTTTTGACTTGTATGCCAACCATCTTGGAACTCCTTAACCTCCCCTTTCTCAATGCTTTCCTTGCATCATATTTTCTCTCATCAAAGTCCCTGCCATCATGTTTACTCTGCTTGACACTCCCACCACAAGTTCATCATGCTATGTATATGCTATAGAAACAGGACAATTAGACACACATAGATAGCACATGGATATCTCCATCTTGTACCCATACATCCCTAGTTGCATCAGGAAAATGGAAATTTCCTTAAACTGCTTAAAAGTGGCTTAAATTGTCTTAAAAAGTGTGAACCTACTTAAACTGTGTTTAAGGAGATTTTAAGGAGGTATTAAGTACTATAAGGATGCAATAAGACATTAAGGAAATTTTCATTTTCCTGATGGCCTTGTATAGTGTGGAAACCCTGCATGACTGCCTCTGTGCCAAGTTGTATGCATCATAGTGATGCAAACTCAATATATATATACATCATGAAATTTACCAAGATAAGATCAGAGATGATCAGGTCTGATCATGTACACCATGACCATCATCCTTATCATAGCTGAACTGTATGATCAAATATGTTTTCAGTCTACAATAGAGGGTTGATCAATGCCAATCATTCAGTGTTAAGACTACTGATCCTAATTAGCATATATGGCTTCAGGCATAGGCTGATCAAGCTTATCCCAACTGATCATACTTGATCATATTTAGCACATCTTGACCATAGTCTACAATAAAGGGTTGATCAATGTCAATCACTCAATAGTTGTTCCAACTTTAGTATACTAAATGACAGTCTTGCTGGGGGAATCAAGTGTATGTAGCAAGGCATTTTCATACTACTTGAAAATGATATAACTGTATCATAGTATTACCTAGTAAAATAATATACCTGTACTATAGTGTACTACTAGAAAATAATGTAATTGCCTTATAGTACTACTTGGAAATGATGTAGCTGCCTTATGGTACTACTTGGAAATAATATAGCTGCCCTATAGTACTACTTGGAAATGATGTAGCTGCCCTGCAGTACTACTTGGAAATAATATAGCTGCTCTATAGTACTACTTGAAAATAATGTAGCTGCCCTATAGTACTACTTGGAAATGATATAGCTGCCCTATAGTACTACTTGGAAATGATGTAGCTGCTCTATAGTACTACTTGAAAATGATATAACTGTCCTATAGTACTACTTGGAAATGATATGGCTACCCTATAGTACTACTTGGAAATGATGTAGCTGTTCTATAGTACTACTTGGAAATGATGTAGCTGCCCTATAGTACTACTTGGAAATGATATAGATGTAGTGTTGTTTGGGCCTGGCTTGGCCTGGCTTTGAGGGCTTTGGTCTGGCTTTGAAGGGCTTGGGCTTTCCAATATCACAGGCCAGGCCAAACACAAGGGCTTTGGCCTGGCTTTGAAGGGCTTGGGCTTTTCAATTTCCTAGGCCAGGCCAAATGTGAGGGCTTTGGCTTGGCCTGGCCTGGGGCCGGGGCTTTTGTTACGGACTTACAGCGTGATGGAATTCAGGGGAGTGGCAGAGAACAAGATGATCGGACATACTACTGCAACAACCTACTCCACCAACCAACTCTACAACACACCAAGTTCATTCCTCCATTTTCTCAAATCATTCTATTTCCTTTCCATTGCAATCACTTGAATCCCAACAACCACCATGCATACAAGCATCTCAATCAGACTCGCACCCCATTTCCCAACTCCAACCTGTCTTGAAAAAGCATCATGTATTTACTTCAACTATTTGCTCATTGTCCCGACTCCAAAATCTTCAGTATATCTTTATTCCTGTACTCCTATAAACTACAAAACCCCTATAGTACTCTCATGTATTTAAACCTGCTCATTATGCCTTGAAATGTCATTGGTTCCTCCCACTTCATCCCTTTGTGTGCTCATGTCCACTCACCGATCCTCCAGCTCTGCTCCCTTCAGTGTCTTCTCTCGCTTTGACTCCGTAACCTCGACCTCGCACATCCTTGACCACTTTCCAGTCTTCAAAATCTTTGTGTGGCTGTAACAGTAGGGGGCCTTGGGGCAAAGCAATGCTGGGCTGCGGCCTGCAAGGGGGTGATGGTGGGCCTTGTGCAGAGATAATGGGACACTCAGTATGGTCCTTTACTCTGACATGACTAGAAAAGCAAACAAGAATGTGAGAAGCCTCAGAGAAAGAAATACAAAAAGTGAAGAGGGCACTGACTGACATTGGAGCAGTCACATGCAGTGAAGGGCATGTGTGATAAAGTGCCCCAGCTGCAGGGTTTAGGTTACTTGGGTAGTAGAAGGCGGTGCAGGAGGAGGGGGCCTTGCAGAAGGGCAAAGGGTGTCTTGGAGGGAGAGGGTTAGTAATAGCAGCCATTGGGGTGATGGGAAGGGTTTACCACATGAGGGAGGAGCAGGTTGGTGAGTTCAGAAACACAGCACATTGCAAATGAAAACTCACTTGCTGGAGGGGAGAAAGAGGAGCAGGTTAGTGAGCTTGGAAATGTGGCACATCACAGAGGGCTAGCTCGGAAACATGGCAAGTCATGAACAAGGACTCACTTCCTGGAGGGGAGGAAGAGGGAGGAGGGCATTCGTGACTCATGAGCTTAGAACATGGCATGTCACACAGACAGTAACAAAGGTCGTGCCACAGCATCATGAGACTTGGCATCCATGTCATCGGAGAGGTCTGACAGCTTTATGGGTCCAAGCCCAACCTTGATGGAGTTCCCAAATGGGGACAGCTTGTATGGGTCCACCAGGACTCTGGCTCCAAATTAGATGGGTGTGCCACAGAGGCATGTTAGGTAGGATTTGACACCAGCAGCACACATGCACATCATGTGTACTGGCAGGGCAAGAACATCTGTGCTGTTGTTATCCACGAGTGCCTTGTGCTGGCTCTTCTGCCATTTCTGCCTAGCATCTGCTCTTGCATCAATGCCAGTATTGAATTGGACTGTATTTGCAAGGGTGAGTGTGAATGCACATGTGGGGGAAGGAAGGGAGAGGGTGTGGTGGTGCTTGTACATTGGCCAGAGTCATCATAATAGGCTCTAGAGCTTGAGCAGTTATGCCAGAGAATGGTCTGTGGATCACAAGCTACAAGAGAGCCACTTGCATGTAAGCCATTCTAGACCCCAGCTTAAGCGGGTGGCCATAGGGGTGATGGAAGATCAAGGCTGTGTCAATGCATTGTGGGTGTGAGAGCAGCAAAACACATGAAAAGAAGGCCCTGTGTATAAGTAGGAAATGTGAGTTTGTATGATGAACTTGTAAGTGGATTGGCAACTTAGTACTTACAATAATTGGAGTACCCAGATGCCTGCAGGAAGAGTGTTGTCATGTCTGTTGGTGCGAGTATACACTTGGCAGGGATGGGCTCGGATCGTGGCATCACGAGTGACACTGCAGACATGTTATTTGTTCTGGGAGTCTGCACCAAGGAGGCTGCAAGGGGAGAGTGGGGATAACCCAGGATAGTGCAGGTTGCAGGACTTGTACTTTGTATGCAAGTGTATCTGGAATGTACAGGTTTTGGATGACTGGCACCGAAGATGTCAAGTGATCTTTGGGAGGCTCGCAGAATCTGTCCCCCAAGGGTTACATGAGACCAGTAGAGGCAATCAAGAAACAAAAGACATACTCTTTACCAAGCAAGTTGTGAAACCCAAGTGAGCAGAGATAAGATCATAAGACCTATAAAGAAACAGGAGGGTTAGCAGTAGAGAGGAGGAGGAATATGCATGATGGCCTGCACATCAGGACTGTCCCAAGTTGGTGGTTGTGTGGAACATTGAGAAGGGTGATGGCCCTGGTGACAATGACAATGAAGTACTTGATGTCAATGGGCACAGAGGGGTAGCAAGGTGCAACAATGGATCCATCTGAGACAGACAGACAACAAGTCAGATCTGGTTGGGGGCCTTGGGGCAAAGTGATGATGTGATGGGTGATGGGTGATAGCAATGGGTGAGGGAGGTGATGACATGAGTCACTAAATGGAGGGTTCCATCATGTGCATCATATGGCCGTCAACAGCTGTTTTCACTCATAATTTGAGGGCTGAGTATGGTTATGGCCCATAAAAAGTACAGCTGTTTTTCATGCAAAATTTGTGCATGACAGTATGGTTACAGCACACAGTAAGGTATGGCTGTTGACTGTATTTTATGGTTACATTGCTCAGCCCTAGCGTGCAGCCCTACTTTTGTATTAGGTTAGTCAGAGATAACAAATACTGTATCGACATCATCATTTTCCAACAACATAGCATCCCATGGCTCCTTTTCTACATCTTTCTCCTCTTCATCCTCATTCTCATTACCACTCTCAATCTCAGATTCTTCCTCCAAGATGCTAGAGGGCCCAGGCTCATAAAAGATCAAGTCATGGCAAATTGCACACTTGATGCATTGAAGAGCTTCGACAATATCACCTTTTAAGCAATTGTGATGCTTTGTGATTGTGATTCCACCCTGTGAGAAGGCCCACTCACTAGATACAGATAAAGCCATGATCGAGAGATAGTCTTGGGCAAGGGAGGCCCAAACTGGATGACATTCTTGATTGAGCTGTTTGATAATCAATATGCTTTTGTCACTGTAGTAGATATAAAGGACTTACCCCCCACCATTTGATTGATGTCATTCCCTCTGGTACTTTGTGAATAGTATCAAGATAGCCATGGAACTCTTGCCACCATGGTTTCTCAGAATCACCAGATGAAGATTGTGTTGTTGTACTATTGTCATCTTCATTATCACTGAGCTCACAGAGAAGGCTCATTATGTGGGTGTTCTTGTTTTTCTTGACTGTTGGTTTGGGGCCAGAGCCATATATCACTTCATAGCACTCCTTGAACTAGTGTGGTACTTGTGTCTTAGCAAATGACATTCTCGGAGTGACAGTAGATTAAAACATACCACTGCCTCGGCACAATCTAGGACTTCCTGACACAAGTCCTCTGGCCAATGCTTCTTAAAATGCAATAACTTCTCCCTTGGGTTGAGCACTACTTGCAGTTTAGTATGGTGAATGTCACAAGTGTTAAAACATACACATCGCCATTATGTATGCCGGAGACTCAGTTGTCTTCTCGTAGTATTGATCAAGTTTCTCATAGGCCTTATCCAGTGCAGGGGTGAAGTGTGAATATTTGTCTCAGGCTGCACGTGAGGACCAGGCTTTGTGAAGGGCTTCAATAGCAGGAATCCCAAGGTGAAGTGTTGAAACCTGGTCTGAGGAAAATGCTTGCTGTGCTTTATCGGCATGCTATGATACACAAATGTAGATAAGTGACTCAAAGCAAGAACAAGAGAAAAGTATGGCATACCACTAGTAGACCAAGGAATAACTCAACACACTTCCACTCATCATCCATCAACCTGAGTTCAAAGAGCTTCTGATTCTTCTCAAGATCATTCTCATTGATAGCCATGGAACAAATGTGTCACAAGGGATGTCACAGTACGTGGCCATAAGAGGTGACTTACTCTTTCATTCATTCTTTCCTCTGACTCGTAATCGCATGACTCAATATATGACTCACCTTGTATGACTCGACCCATACGACTTGTAGTGACTCTATTTACATGAGGCTGCTTAGTAGTGACTCATGAACAATGACTCGTAACATATGACTCGCCTCTCCTATATATAAACCATAGCGAGTAGCTAGAGACAGGCTAAGCTTGTCTTTCTGTGCAATACAGGTAGATCTGCTTCCCGAACGAATGATCCCTTCAGAGCAGTGTGCTATCGCCCTTGACGAACCGTTGGGCAACGAACAGCTGCTAGGACTTGCTCCCCGTTCACGACTTAGGCTCTAAGTCACTCGCCCAAGAACCCCAAGATTCGATATCTCTCCCTGAGATCCCCAAATCACGAAATGAGCTCAAACAAAGCAGAACGATACCAAAGTCATTGACGACGCTGTGACCTGTCGGTGACATTAAGACAAGCTTCTCGCATCTACGAAACGTGATGTCGACATCCACCGGAAAAGCAAAGGATTGGAGGATCCAAACCTATGGATCAATGCTCCCCACCAACGATGAACTTGGACTCCTGCAGTGTCCATTTGTCATCGAACCACAGTTGAAAGATAGCCTACCTGTGGAGTACACAAAGAACCTCCGCCATTTTGTAGGAGGACAAACGATCAATGGGACCACAGTCAAAGCTCCTTTCTCCAGTTATTATGCCAATTACAATGGGGCCCCACTCGCGGTCACCAACTATGGAGGAGTATGGTTCAAAGTAGTTGTGTGCAACAACCAATACACCGCCGTACGCATTGCGCGACACAACTTGGAACTGAACTTTCTACCGGCCGCTGGATTGAACATAAACCAGCTGATCGCCACTGGAGAACCAACTCCTGCCGAAGAAAGGATCCGATCTCGACAAGCAAGTAGGGCTCCCACTCCCGTACCTGTCAAATCTGACCCAGAGGAAGACAATCGCATGCCAGATTGATCGTCTACTGCACGAGGAGGGAAACCTCCGCATGGTACCGGAGACGACCCATACACTGTCACAGACCTCCCATGCTGAGGAAGACTCGAAGCAGGAGCACCCGAAAAGTTCAACGGCGACAGAGCATCGACGATTGACTTTCTCACCAAATTTGAACAATACATGACGATCAATCGCAATGCTGCTATTGCCATTGACCCCTTCAAGAAAGCAGCATACTTTCTGTCTCTTATTATGGGACCTAAAACCAAAGGATGGAAGAGACAACAACACCATTGGCTACGTGAAGTTCAAGACGACACCTCCCTCCTTCCGTGAACAAAGAATGCATGGCAAGTTTTACACCATGACTTCTTACAAGCCTTTGTCGATTATGCCATGAAGGAAAAGGCACAAGACGAGCTGTATAAGCTCAAAATGAAGGATGGCAATATTGATCAATATATTGCTAACTTCGCGCTCAAATGCCAAGATGCACAAGTTGACCCCGACGAACCAACCGTCCTTCAAATCTTTTATCATGGACTTCCTCTAGCCCTCGCTGATGCCTGCACTGATAAAGACCCTCATGACTTTGCGTCATGAGCAAAAGAAGCACAAAAAGGACATAAAGCATGGCTATGCAAGCAAGCTCTTCATTGAGGATCAACTCGATCTCCAAGGAACCCCCTTCCTCAGAACAGCAATACGTCCTGGCAAATCCCACAGGGGTCCTAGAGGAATAAACAAGGACAAGGACAACAAGGGCAGTGATAGGGTCAATGGAGGAACTCCCCCAGACCACGAGCTCCACCTCCTGACCCAAATGCAATGGATGTGGACACCATCTGCAAAGCCACGACCGATGCTGAAAAGGCAAAGCATCGACAAGAAGGAAGATGCTATGAATGTTCCCTACAGGGACACATCGCTTGGAACTGCCCTCGAAAGAAGGGAAAAACCAACATAAATAGAGCATTCGACTCTATCGTCGACGACCGCTCCATCGCCGGAACGGTCGAATCTACCACGTCAACCGCAGCCAGCCTTGCTGCACAACTCTGCGCAATGACCGATGACGACAAAGACGAATTCATCCGTCTAATGAATGAAGGAGAAGGAGAAGAGGAGGATTTTGTCGAGGCCTGAGTGTCGTAGCTCTCTCTCGGGCCTGTAAAACCATGTCTGTATATGTTGCTAGGAATCGCACAATCAAAGTTCCTATTACTATGCAGACGTGTGACAAACGAGTTACCAGAAAAGCCCTCCTCGACAGTGGGGCAACTGAATCCTTCATTCACCCTCGACTAGTCAAATCATTACACTTGCACACAAAACCTCTCAACAAACCACGAATGGTCAGAAACATAGATGGTAGTCAAAATGGGATTGGAAGAGTAACAAAACAAGTGCAACTATGAATCAACTACAATGGAAAGAAGGTGATACACAATTTCCTCATCACCAATATTGGAGAAGATGACATAATCTTAGGGTATCCATTCCTTGAAGGAACCAATCCTCAGATTGATTGGAGACAAGGAAGATTCCTGGGCACACCGCTCCTCTCTGAAATATGTCAGGAGAAGACCGCATCAATACGAAAGGTGAACATAGCACAACAATTGGCAATCCAAGTGGTACAAAAGGTGAAGAAAACTTGGCAAGAGATCGTACCAAAACAATACCACCAGTACGGCACGATCTTCTCCGAAAAAGACTCTGAACAATTTCCACTTCTGCGCAAATGGAATCATGCCATTGACCTTAAACCAGATGCCCCAACATCAATCGACTGCCGCGTTTATCCTCTATCTCCCAAAGAAAAGGAAGAACAAAAAGAGTTCTTAGCCGGCAACCTTCGTCTAGGATGTATTCGACGATCCAACTCCCCATACGCCAGCGGATTCTTCCTCATATGAAAGAAAGATGGGAAGTTCAGACCCGTACAAGACTACCAAAACCTCAACAAATGGACAATTCCTAATCGATATCCATTACCACTAATCAGCAATCTAATCCATGATTTGGCAGGATATTGCCTATTCTCCAAGTTCAACGTACGATGGGGTTACAACAACATCTGAATCAAGAAAGGAGACGAATGGAAAGCCGCATTCAAGACCAGCGAAGGCTTATTTGAGCCTACAGTTATGTTCTTCGGCCTGACAAACTCACCAGCAACCTTCCAAACAATGATATATGACATCTTCCGAGAAGAAATCGCCCTTGGATGGCTGAAAATCTACATGGACGATCTCATTGTAGCATTGGAAGACAACAAACGTATTCACGCCCACCGAGTACACCGCATACTTAGCAAGATTTGACAAAACGACCTCTTCCTCAAAGGAGAGAAATGCTCCTTCCACAAAAAGAAAGTGGAGTACCTCGGCGTGATTATTGGACAAGGAAAAGTGGAAATGGATCTAGTGAAAGTCGAAGGCATTGCCCAATGGCCTACCCCTCGAACAGTGAAAGATGTCCGAAGTTTCCTTGGCTTCTGCAACTTTTACCGCAGCTTCATCCCCAACTTCTCCGCTATTGCATGACAACTTAACAACCTCACTAAGAAGCATCGACAATGGGAATGGACTGTGGAAGAGCAGGCTAGCTTTGATACACTTAAGGACCTTTGCACGTCGTACCCCATCCTACGCTCGTCTGACTGGACAAAACCCTTCTTCATGGATACAGATGCATC
>QFEZ01001647.1:0-11322 GCA_003316425.1 Russula lepida
ATGGATCAGTCCATAGGAGTAGTTATGTGTTTAGATATAACTAAATAATAATAGTTAACAGTAGTTTAGATTGTAAAGTAAGTGCCACATGGGGTTCTGTACCTTGAAACACATGTAAATGGATAAAAAAAAAACAAGCTGACACATCCTGCCCCTTCATTGAATGCTGACACTTTCCCTCCAAACTTGCTCATGCCATTTCTTGGCATTTCACTCTACACACTGGGGAGTTTGTAACTTGTATTGACTTAATAAAATGCTTTGCCATATGTACTATATGTGACAGCCTATGTGATGTAAATTTGGAAAAAAAAATCAACTTGAGTTGACTGGAAGTCATGACCAAGTCAAAGTCATGACCCCAATCAGGAAAGTGCAGCCAGTCCAGTTGAATCTGAGAAAAGCCATGGCTTAGTAAGCCAACTCACAGCCAGTCAAGTTCCAGCAACACTACCTACTACTTACACAGGCCAGAGAGTGATGCATTAGCTCCTCCTCCTGAGGCTGGTTACATGTAGGGTGGCTTTAGCCTCATTGCAAGTCTGTCATAGTTCTGACAATCAAGTGTTTAGTGAGAGGAACTTAGTAGGGGGGCCAACTGGAATCGTGAAATCAGGGTAATACCCATACATGACCTCAAAGGGGGTCATTTGATGTGCAGAGTGCATGTGGTTGTTAAGGATGAATTTGGTGGTTGGCAAATGGGTCACCCAATTGTCCTGGTGGGAGTTCATAAAAAGTTGGAGGTAGCATTCAACTTCTTGGTTGGCACGTTCCATTTGACTATTAAATTGCAGGTGGTAAGCTGTAGTTAGTGCATGCATAATACTGAGCATGTGATAGAGTGCTTTTGTTAGGTGGGCAGCAAATTGAGGGCCTCAATCTGAAACAATCTTAGTTGGAAGGCTGTGAAGGCGAAAGATCTCTCAATAATGAATAGTCACGATGCCCTTTGCATCAATGTCCAAAGTGGTGGGCATGATGTGCACTTGCTTGCTGTAGTAGTCTATGTACACTGTGATAGTGTCATAGCCATCAACCTTAGGTAAGCCAGTGATGAGGTCTACACCTACCATCTAGTATTGTTCCAACAAGCTTGAGGGTTTTTGAACAAAATGCCATAATAAATTCAATAAAATAGATAAAATCATGAACATAATCATGCAGATAGATCACCCCAAAAGCTAAGGGGTTAGTTTTCAATCCAAGCAACCATTAAAGTGTTATTTAATCAACTTGAAAATCAGCTCATTTTTGGTTAATTCTCAAGTTGATTACATAACACTTTAATGGTTGCTTGGATTGAAAACTCATCTTAACTAACCCCTTAGCTTTTGGGGTGATCTATATGCATGATTATTTTCATGATTTTATCTATTTTATTGAATTTATTATGGCATTTTTTTCAAAAACCCTCAAGCTAGTTGAGACAACACTACTAGCATCTGCCATGGGCCTTCTGGGACTTCATGAGGTTGGAGGGTTGCACAGGGATGTTGAGCTGATTTGCACTACTGACAAATGTCATAGCTAGCCATGTACTTCTTCATGAAAGTGGTCATCTGGACCACCAATAGAGCCAACTCACCAATTCTAAGGTTCCATGACATCCAGGATGACCACTTGCTCATGAGTCATGTTACTGCCGCTTTGTATGCATCAGTGCTTAGATCGTTTGCTGGATTGTCTGCTAGAGATTTGATAGAGTAAGAGGTTCCCACCTTGCAAGTCCCTTAGCAAGACCCCCTTGTGAAAGAAGAGAAGAAAGGAAATGAAGTAAATTGAGACAGGAGACTCAACTTGCCGGTTTAGGACAGTCAAGGCACTCCCTATATACTATTATAGGATAGACTAACTAGGGGTCTAAGACCAAACTGAGTAGGAGTCTAATAGTCCAAAACAATGGTACTGGTACACAGACCTCCACAGGCTAGGCCTATACAAACAGGTGAACATGAAACAGGGCATAGAATTGTATCATCAGACCAGAATGCAAGATAGCAGGCTGCCATGCCTAGACTCATGATGCATGATGACATCACAGGACTAGACCAACAGACCTTTTGTACCAGTTCTTCATCACTTACATGGGCCAGAGAGCGACACATCAACTCCTCCTCCCAAGGCTGGTTACACCATTTCCTCTGTCAGAGTGGATGTCCTCGTCCACAGACCAACCCCATTCCTTGCCACAACCACACAGCTTTGACGTGGGTTTGCTCTTGTCGCACCCCCATTCACTGCCCGAGGCATAAATGCCTGACCTTTTGTGCGACAAGCAATGCTTCCAATCTCCCTTTTGATAACCCTTGTTTGACCGTCCTCGTGGCCCATTCTGTTTCCAATAGGTCAATCTGGGCATTGAGGGAGTGGCATTCTTCATCTAGCTTCCAAAACCAGTCAGCCTCTGCCACATACCCCCAGTTGTCGACCAGAAGCTTGTCGAGCTCTCGTTGTAGCACTGCATAGGTGGTTCCACTGCTGACCAATGCACTATAGAACCATTCAGGTAATGCAGTTGCCCATTTGTTGGCTGAATTTGGGTCGTTGCAGTTCGGGGTGTAAACTGACATGATAAGGGGGAGATTGTTTGGGGTGTCTTTGTCAGTATATGTGGCAACTTTGCCCCCTTCGACACACTTGATCCACTTGGCCAGGCGAGTTTGGCTGTCCTTGCATGGGAGGTCGATATATACTTGCCCATGGTTTTCAATATACCCAGGTGGGGCTTCTTCAAATGGTTTGGAGGGATCAGTATTTGCTGACCTCAGAGCTCGCTGGAGATCATCAAGGGGTTCCTGGAGTAACTCCACCTCCACTTGGTGTCGGGCATGGGCCCATTCAACCCCTTTGCCCATGCTTCAAATGAGGGCCCATAATACTTTGGGATGGATTGTTTGATCTCCCATTGCGATGTTTGCAGCTGATTGGGGAGACATGGCTTGGGATCGTATTTGAGAAATGAGGCTAATTTGGGCCTCATCGGGCCCCATCAGACATTGATACCCTTTGACCAGCAGGTCTGGAATCCTTTGTTCATAGTAGTCAAGTCATTCCCAATAGGACAGACTGGCAGGGGGATTGATTGGTTCTGCAGCTGGAGTATCAACTGAGACCAAAAATGACATGGCTGAGGGGGGTCATGCCTCTTGGGCAGAGGGGGTTTCAGAGTGTTTGGACATTTTTCTTTAGAGTGGATGTGGTAGATGGAGCAGATATTTTTCTTTACTTTCCAGACCCCTTTTTTATGTTCCAAGGGGGTGTGTCGGTGATAGGCTTTAACAAGTTCCGGAGCATGGACTTGGTCAGCTGATTCCCAGGTGTTATCTGCTTCTGGATATCCTGTCCATTTGATCAGATATTGGAGTGTTCTAGTCTGTCCATGACGTTGATGATTTACAATGCGCTCCACCTCATACTCCTCTCCTTCGATAAGGTCAGGTGGGGGTTGAAAGAAATTAGGTCCATGAGTGGTTGTTTCGTGATAGGGTGATAAGAGGGAAGCATGGAACATGTTGTGAATGGCCCAGGCCATGGGGAGGTCCAGCCAATAAGCAGCTGGGGATAGAACTTCTGTGATTTCGAAAGGTCCATACTGCTTCGGTGCTAGTTTGGTACTTTGATAGGGCAGTCGGAGATGAGTACCTTTCAGCCATACCTGGTCTCCTACTTTAAAAGGAGACAGAGTGGGTTCTTGACTGGCCAATCGATTGATTGCTTGGATGGCCTGGCCCCATTTTCATTCCAGGGTTTCAAGTCATTCTGTTGCGGTCTGGTTCCTTTTGTCATCTTGTCCCTCCAATAGAAGTGGGGCTTCTGCTCCCTATAAGATCTGATTGGGTGATGATCCGGTAGTTACGTTTTTCCGGTTATTGTGCACTGTTGTAGCAACGGATAGCCAGCTGGTCCAATCCTCTGGGGATGTTGCTATGATTGTGTATAGGTACTGCTCCAGCCATTGGTTCTTGCATTCCAATAGTCCATTGGTTTGAGGGTGAAAGGCCATTGAAATGTTCTGCTGGGTTCCAATCTTCACTGTTAGTGCTTTTCTGAAATGTGACATAAAGCAAGGGTCTCTATCAGTTATCACTTTTCTGGGTAGTCCAAACCAAGGGTAGATGTTCTTGAAATATAGTTCAGCTATCCCCAAACCAGTGATGGTGGTGGAACATGGAAGGAATAGGGCAGCTCGAGAGCATCCATGGTCTACAATGGTGAGGATTGCGTCTTTTCCTTGTATGCTTGGTAACCCAGTGATTAGGTCCATTGAGATTTGCTGGAAGGGAAGGGCATTTTCTGGGGTTGTGATTCAAAAGAGGGGGATTTTGCACCAATGGGTAAGGTTTTTGTTTTGTTGACATGTTGCACACCCTGCTATATAGTCACTGATCCAGGCTTTCTTACCTTTCCAAATGGAGTGTTTTTGGGCCTGTTGTAGGGTCTCATCCCTTCCAGGATGTCCTGCAGTAGGGTGATCATGAATGAGGGTCATAAGGTCCCTTTTTCCTGTCTTAAATGGTTCTGAAAGTGTTGCAGAGCGAATGAATTTTTCAGGAGAGAGGACGGTAACATTGTGATTGTCATCTTTTCCTTGGTCCGCTCTTGGTGGGCGAGATAGTACATCCAGACCTGTGTTTGTCTTTCCAGGAATATGTTGAATTTTGAAGTTGTATTCCTGTAGATCTGCATGCCATCGCGCAGTTCGACGGTTGAGATTTCTTGGGGCTTTCCAGTATTGGAGGTTTGCATGATCAGTGAGAATAGTGAAGGGATGTTTGGTCCACCCTAAGTAATGGCACCAATGCATCAAGGATTTCATCATGGCTAGCAATTCTCTCTCATAGATGTTGTAATTTCATTCTGTTGGAGTGAATGTTGCTGAGTAGTATGCAATGGGGTGGAGTTTGGGTTTTGAAAGGTGTGGAGTTTTAGTTGGGGTGGTGTCTGCTGTTTCTGCCGCTTGTGAGAGTATGGCACCCATGCCATATGCAGATGCATCAGTCTAGAGGTAAAACCGTTTATTGAAGTCAGGTTGTTGTAAAACTGGTGCTGTAGTCATAAGGGACTTGAGGTGTGTGAATGCCTTGACTTGGGTGTCTCCCCAATGCCATTCAGTTGTTTTCTTTGTGAGGTCAAGGAGTGGCTGTGCAATTTTTGAATAGTTGGGGATGAAGTATCGATAGTATCCTGTGAACCTGAGGAATTGATGAACTTCAGTGACTGTTTTGGGTGGGGTCCATTCTATCACTGCTTGAATCTTCTTTGGGTCCATTTTTAGTGTGCCTTGTCCTACAATGACACCTAGGTAATTGATTTCATCTTGTTCGAAGGCACATTTTTTGGGTTTAAGGTATAAGTCGTGTTGTTCCAAGACATCGAGGATTTCATGAACATATGCCTTGTGTCATGTTCTGTGTTGCTCTTCTGTTTCTCCATCACATCATTTTGTGTGGATAGCGAGGTCGTCCATATACATCCTTGTGCAACTTGTTTCTGGAATATAGTATTCATCATCATTTGGAATATAGCCAGAGAGTTGGTAAGGCCAAAGAACATAACTGTGGGTTCGAATAATCCTTCAGGGGTGAGGAATGCTGCTTTCCATTTGTCTCCTGGTTTGATGCGAATATTGTTATATCCCCATCTAACATCAAATTTTGTGAACAGGGTGCATCCACTAAGGTGGTCAATCATTTGAGGGATGAGCAGGGAGACATTGCGATTCCTTTTAGTCCATTTATTGATAGGGCGATAGTCTTGAACTGGGCATAATTTTCCATCCTTCTTTTTGACAAAGAAGAAATTGGCCGTGTAGGGGCTCCATGATTCCCTAATAGTGCCCCTCTTTAGATGTTCTGCTATGACTTTTGTGCCTCACCAATCTCTGCCTGGGTGAGAGGGAGTAATTTTCCTGGTAAGGATGAAGGTGCTCCTGGTAGGAGTTCAATAGCATGCTCCCAAATGGTGTGATGAGGAAGCCTCTGGGATTTTTGTTCACTAAACACCTTATTGTGACGTTGGTATTTGTCCAGGACCCCTTTTATCGGCCCCACAGGGATGGCTTTAGGGTGAAATGTTACTCATCCAATGAAGTATTTGTTTGGTCCTCTTGCCCTTGGTACATTAATAGATCAGGGAATGAATCGTGCCCTTTTTGCATTTTCGGCCCTTAAGATAATCAGAAGTTGAGTGTAATTGATCCATCCTCGTTTCCAATCAATCTGTGGTTGTGTGGCTGCAAACCAGGGATAGCCCAGTATGGCTTTCTGTTCCCCCAGTTCCATGAGATAGAAGCAGAGCTTTTGATAGATTTGTCCAGTCTGAACCAATAAGTCAGTATAATATTTTAGTTCCCCATTTTTGTTTTCCATCCCATCAACATTTAGGAGTTTTCTTGGTTCCTTCATTTGTTCAATGGGCAGCTGTAACCATTTCACATATGTTAGATTCATAAAGTTCTTGATTGCTCCTGAATCAATGAGAGCTACCACTTCAGCTCATTTTGCAATGGAGTGGATGAAGACACAAAGAGTCATGGATTTCCATGCAAAAAGGAATACATCTCTAGTGCTATTCTGCCTGATCAGGGCCAATCTAATCAGGCTGTGGGAAAACCCTCTTCTACTCCCATTTCCTTGGCCAGGAGGTTCCTTTCTTCTTCACTCACACTAGAGAGCAGATGTTTGGCAGATGATACTGTGTCACGAGGGATTTTGAGGGGTTTATAAGGTATGTCAATAGTAGAGTTGTCATCCCAGTCAGCATTGATGAGATTAATGCTTGATTTCTTTGGTTTCTTTGGGCAGTTCTGGGCATAGTGCCCGAATTGACCACATTCGAAGCACACTCCTCATGGGGCATTGTTACTTCCCCTTCTTGGCTGCCCTTAAGGGAATGTCCATGGTCCTCCAGGCTCGTTTAACGTGGCTATCTGTCCTTGGAATCTCTGATATCCCCCTTGCTGGTTTCTTCCCTGGTACCCTCTTGCTCTTCCTATATCCATAGGTACAGGTGTGTTGTTATAGCGATGGGGGGCGTTGGATAAATGATGTTGTAGATTGTCTGCTGGGATTGAACCGCTTCCACGGTTCACTGCTTAAGATCTTTGTAGGTGGTAGAGGCTCCTCCATGCATGACTTCTTCGAGTACTTTGATTGGCAGTCCTTTCATGAATAACCTACAGGTCTCCAGGTTTCCTGCTTGGTAATCGGCTTTTCTCACCAATTCTTCAAATTCTGATGTGCACTCATCAACAAAAGGCATCTTTAGCTGCAGTTTCTCCAAGTTGTTTCACGCCCTGTCTGCTCTGGTGGAATCTTGGAACCTTGCCCCAAAGGTGTCAATGAAATGATCCCATACATTGTCAGTATCATCGTTGGGTAGGAGGTTATCAAGGAATACCCCCATGTCCTGTACCCATCCTGCTACTTCCTCTCCTTTGATGTATGAGAGGGCAACCACCACCCTAGTGATTGGTGAAGCCAAGGTTGGGTTTTGTTGGTTAATGTGGTAATAGAGGAGGAGTTCATCTAGGAAGTTGTCTGCAAGTTTCCTATCTCTGCTAAAAATGGCAGGTGGGACTCCCATGAGCTTGGTGTCTCCTCCTCCTTGAGTTGGGTTGCCTTGGGGAGTGGCTCCCCCACCAAGGGGTCCTTCTCCTCTGGGATTTCCTTCTCCTCTGGGTGGTCCTGATCTGCCCAAGGGTGGTCCCCCTTTTCTGGGTTGACTTGGGGGTGTATATTTCTTCATTGCTGCACCAAATGCTTTCTGAACATGTGTGGTGCTTGGTTTAGTGACCATAAAAGCCGCTGTTTCGGTTATGGTATTACTCATTTTCTCCATATCAAGGAGTTTCCCTGCTCTTGGTGGTAAGATGGCATCTGGTGCAATGGGTGAGTTTTGGATTTGTTGGTTGACTTGCTTCTGTACTATCTTGTCAATGTCTTCTTTGGCATCTGGGGCAGCTTTGGCTTTGGCTTTTTCTTCAGGGTACGGTGGTTTGTTGTATTTGTGAACTGCTGGTGCTAGGTTTGACAATGTAAGGTCTTTAGCTAGTTGATGCCACAGTCCTTGATGAAGTGCAACAGGGATAGCGTTGGTGAGTGATAGTGGTTCTTGAGTGGAAAAGAATAGCAGGTCCTTTCCTGTCTTGTTCCTAGTATTGCTGGCAAGTAAAGTGAAGATTCATTGGTTGGCTTTCAACTTGAGCAGCTGCTTCTGAGTCAATGGTCCCATGTTGCTAGCCATCTTGAATAACAAAGTTGAGTCTAATGTCACCACCACTTTGTATGTGTCAGTGCTTAGATCATTTGCTGGATTGTCTGCTAGAGATTTGATAGAGTAAGAGGTTCCTGCCTTTCAAGTCCCTTAGCAAGACCCCCTTGTGAAAGAAGAGAAGAAAGGAAATGAAGTAAATTGAGACAGGAGACTCAACTTGCTGGTTTAGGACAGTCAAGGCGCTCCCTATATACTATTATAGGATAGACTAACTAGGGGTCTAAGACCAAACTGAGTAGGAGTCTAATAGTCCAAAACAATGGTACTGGTACACGGACCTCCACAGGCTAGGCCTATACAAACAGGTGAACATGAAACAGGGCATAGAATCGTATCATCAGACCAGAATGCAAGATAGCAGGCCACCATGCCTAGACTCATGATGCATGATGACATCACAGGACTAGACCAATGGACCTTTTGTACCAGTTCTTCATTGCTTACATGGGCCGGAGAGCGATGCATCAACTCCTCCTCCCAAGGCCAGTTACAAGTCATGACACAGTTGTACTATCTCCCTTTAGAGGTCTGGAGTTTTTGGGACATAGATCCATTCTTTATAAAACATGAGGCCATCTCATTCCTTCCGGTTAACGAGCCCATTGGTGAGTTGCTGAGGGGTGTGGGAGTGAAGGAGTTAGAGGGCAAGGACTAGTTCTGGATCTTGATCTGTGGCATTGTGGATTGCTTGCTCTAGTGCACTTGGACCCTTAGATTGGCTTGAGGGCACAGAACTTCTCTTTAGTTCGCTTTTGGCTTAAGGGCAACAAGCAGATACATCACATCAGGAAAATGGAAATTTCCTTAATGTCTTATTGCATCCTTAGAGTACTTAATACCTCCTTAAAATTTTCTTAAACACAGTTTAAGTAGGTTCACACTTTTTAAGACCATTTTAAGTAACTTAAGCCAACTTTAAGCAGTTTAAGGAAATTTCCATTTTCCTGATGCAGCAACCCTGCAGCAAACTTTTTGGGCTCATACAAGCTTGTACAAGCTCATAAAAGCCCAAAAAGCTGGAAAAGTTTCATAAAGTCCAAAAGCTGACAAGTAACCTATATTTTGCCATAAGCTGCCTTTGGCTACTGCAAAAAAAGTTGAAAAATGTAAAAGTGTAAAAAGTCCAAAAAGATCCTTTGTCAATCATTTCATAAACTATACTTTTACACCTTATTGTCATTCATCCATCATAACCAAGTTTCGCTTTTTCACTTTTTAGCTTTTGAGCTTGTTATGGCTTAAAAAAGCCAAAAAGTTGGAAAGTTTTTGTACAATTTCCTGATGTACTAATTGATAGAGAGGTCAAGATAGAGAGACAGGGAGGGTCAACAACACTAACTATCTACTTCTTTAAAGATGGATGCTGACAAAGTGTCATGCAAAATGCTAACACATAAATTGACAATCTGTGTTGATTTTGCCCAAACTGGAATTGCAAAATTGACATGGAACTTACTTTCATGCATTCCCTTATCTGTTCATTCCTGGCCTAATCAGTTTGTTCACATGTCTATTGTCCAAATTTGTTCACAATAAATATGGTCCTGGGTTCATAGAATCAAACAAAAGGATCCCTATTATGCATGTTAGGCACCATGTTGTTTCCATTATAGCTCAATGTTGATCAGATCATACAACTGTTGGTATTGATCTTGAAAACTTAATGTGTGCCTGTGACAACCTACAGAAGCTGCACCCAATGAGTTTTTATTCTGCAGCCATAAAATCAGTGGCACACAGATCACACCTGGTAGGGTGCAAACACATATTGCATGGCAATGTGTTTCTGGCAATGAAAACCCTTACAACCATGGCTAACATGTTTTATCACCAGTAGCAAATAATATTCTAGTCCATGGATATAGAACCAGTGATGCATGCATTGCACAACATCAGGCCTGGTGGGGTGCCAACCAGTACAGTACTGTCTGAAGATTGCAGATGCTTACCACTATGCTACTCGTATTTCACACTAGAAATGCGTATGTAGATAGCCAACATGTTTTTAAATAAGATAAAAAATGGTTTATGGTCCGCAGTAATGAATTGAACGATGCATGGATGGTACATTGGTTGTATTGCACCCAATCAGAGATTATCAACATGTACTGCAATCACAGACATGTAGTACATGGCAATGTGTTTCTGACAATGGAAATTCTCACAACCATGGCTCACATGTTTCCTCACCAGTGGCAAGTGATATTTTACTCTGCAGAAATGAAACCACCAATGCATGCATTGCACACTGGTGGGCCTTGTGGGGTGCCAACTCGAGGTCTACCAATAACAACCCAAATCAACCTTTCGAAGAAGCTCCACCCAGGTACGTTGAAAACCAAGGCCAAGTATACGTGGACCTCCCATGCAAAGATGGACAAACTCGCCCAGCCAGGTGGATCAAACGTGTGGAAGGGGGCAAAGTCGCCACATACACGGATGAAGACACCCCAAATAGTCTCCCCATCATTGTCCCGATTTACACCCCAAACTGTAACAATCCCATGTCCACCGATGAGTGGGCCACTGCTCTGCCAGAATGGCTTCACAGCACGTTGGTTGGAAGTGGAACTACCTACGCCATACTATGCCGGGAACTTGACAAACTCCCTGTTGACAATTGGGGCTACATGGCCAAGGCAGATAGGTATCAAAAATTGGACGAGAAGTGCCATTCCCTCGATGCACAGATCGACCTCCTTCAAATGGAGCGCGAAACAAGGGGAGTTGAAAGGAGTTTATTAAGGGGAAGATTGGAGGCGTCTCTCATCTCCCAAAAGGTGCGACACCTCTGTCTCGGCCAACGAATGGGAGCACGACAAGAGCAGACCCACATCAAGGCTGCATGGTGACGTTGAGGAATTGGGTCTGTCCATGGATGAGGACATCCACTCTGATGAGAGGAGTGGTGTAACCAGCCTTGGGAACAGGAGCTGATGCGTCGCTCTATTGCCCATGTAAGAGATGAAGAACCGGTCCAAAAGGTATCATGGTCTAGTCCTGTGATGTCATCATGCGTCATGAGTCTAGGCGCGGCTTCTTGTT
>QFEZ01001648.1:974-59763 GCA_003316425.1 Russula lepida
ATCCTACGTTGTTGGTTGGAGTTGCAACGTGGAGTCATCGGGCTCGTGTTGTATTGCCTCAGACTGTGTCCTGACAGGCTCTCACGTGAGCGCGTAAACCCACAATAAGGGCTAGGGCTGCACTAGGGGTGGTATACAGTAACCGTAACAGATGTATCTACAGTCTATGTACAGCATAAATCAAGGGTCTAAATCCTCTGGTTCGACCGCCTCTCCCGAATCCTCCCATACAACAGTGTTCATTCGTTCTCCGGGCTGGCCCTGTCCTTGCCAGTGCAACCAATCCCGTCGACCAGCCCAAATTGATAAGGCAAGGGCAATCACGCAAGCCCATATATTCATGTATAGAGTCTGGACATAGCATTCTCGCCCATCTAGGCATCGAGTAGCAAGAATTGAGGGTAATGGTGTCGCGGTGGTCTCGGCTGGCGGCTCATGTGCATCCAGGTTGCGCCCAAAGGCGATCGAAAAAAGGTTTCCACCCAAAACTGGAAAGACCGAAAGAACACCCCAATTTTCGGAAAAGTGAGCTATAGGTAATTTAGACACACAGAGCGACAATTAGAAAGAGGAAGTTTCCTACGCACCGAGGCCGAACCACTCGATAGATAATGTCGGCAGCAAACCAAACCAGCATCCGTAGGCCAGTCCTAGAAGCACGCTCGCAATCCAGAGATGGCGTACATCACCAATTGATATAAGCGACAATTGGGAGAGAATGAACAAAGTAGTCATAGCAGGCAGGCAGTACGAGCGCGGGACGCGGAAACGCGACTTGACTGTGTCCGCTACGACCCCGATGAGGATGCGCCCGGAGAAACTCGCCAGGCTGATAGCGGATACCTGTGCCGCTTGCCAGATAGCTGATTCTGCTTCATCATATTCTGGTTTCCGATGTGCCAGGAGGGCTTGAGCGATTGATCCCACATTGTTGATATCTGACACGGTACTTAATGAACTGACATGAGGATACGCGCAAAAGAGTCTTACACATTAGTCCTGTACCAGCCACTTCAAAGTTGTTAAGCGGTAGTCGAACACATAGAGTAAGGAAGGCTCACAGAGGGAATGCATGGAAGACATAATCCAAAAGTCGATCGATTTCAATAGAGTCCATCTGTGTAAGTTCACCCCGCGTCCTTCTACGACATTTTTACTTTGAGGTTCTTGAGTTGGATGTGATTTGCTACCGGGAGTATCGCGGTTATGAAAGTCACTTGATGAGAAAAGTTCCAACGAGTTGGATGAGGACTCATCCTGATCATGTTGTAACATAGGTTCACGAGATCCCCCTTCATTACCCACGTCGGACTGATATTGCAAAGGTTTTGACCTAGAGTCGTAATATCGGTGTTCATCCGAGTCCGAATCAGTGGACGTAGCCAATGGCTGATAGTTGTTCGGGGATCCGACCTCGACCGCAGTTGCTCCATACGAGGGAAGGGGAATAATCCGCACAAAGAAAAACCCAAAGATCATAGGAATTGATGTGCCCAGCCCGAGTACAAGAAGAAATTCCGATGTATTGCCAGGGAAGAGGGTATGCGAAATGGACGAAAAGAAGAATGCTGAGAGTCCAAATCCTGACATGACGAGACCGACGGTGACGGCCCGCTACTCGGGTGTGAGATACACTGAGGTAGGATGTAAAGTGTGTTAGGACTCACTAGATGATCTGGAAAATTTTTGGCCGTGGTGTTCATCGCACTGGCCATGCCAGCATGCCCGCCAACACCACTGATAAAACTGCAGAAGATGAGGATCATCAAGCGCAGCGTGCTCAGATCCTTTCCCTCGCCAAGTCCCGCGTCAAAGATGCCGCGTATTCCAGAATAACCAGACAGGAGGAGGATGAATGCGGAGATCAGAAGTGGTCGTGGGCCCTTCGCATCGACGATTTTCCCCAGAAATGGGCCGCTCATGTACACACCAACTAATATAAAATTAAAAGATGCATAAAAGCAAAAGTGAGATAACCGTACTGTTTCCGGCAACGGCGAACACATTTAGCTTGGTATGTGAGAGATGGAGACGCGCGCCCAATTGCGGAAGGTATGCTATAAAGAGCACGTGTTGAGTATGTGGATGCGACATAGAAGGGACAGAGGTCGCCATGAAAGCACGACGAGGTCAGATGCCATGCGGGCAGGAGTAACGCTCCCGCAAGAAGAGCGTATGTGCTCTACTGAGCCATGGGAAAATGTGGAAGGCGAGATGATCCGCTTGATCGGATCAGAATGACGACTCACCACCGACGACCTACACGCCAATGAAACAAGGTCAGGAGGACAAAACTCCCCGAAGCGAGTGACATACGTAATTAGAACCAGAGCTGAGCGAGGCCCACACAGAAAAGAAAAGGGCAGTCAATCTGGCGAGGGTGAATAGACCGGGTGCAGTTCTGGCACCACGCATGGCTGGAAATGGGCCCGTGGATGTGGTTTGATGTCAAGAACGGGAATCCGAGCCTCATGTGTAGGTATTCATTCCAAAAGTGACAACCAAGGAACCGGATCGACGGACCGCCCCGCAACGGAATGTCGCCATGTCGCCAAAGAGAATAGCCAAAGCCAATTCGGAGCTGTACAAGTTTCACAGACCAAAGTTACGCGTACGGGATACGCCCCACCCACTTAAGTGGGAATCAAAGCTGTGTGTCCATCTTATTCACCCCTCTCAACCAAGTGGGGCCCACACTCTTCCTTTCTTTCCCTAGATGCCTCCGCAACCTTTCGAAACATCGTACACAGCGTCCTGCCCCGCCCTACCCGCGTGCACACAGCGCTGCGGTACTAGTAGCACTCTTTGTAGGACGAGCAGGCGATCTCTATGTTCTACTTAGCCAGTAAGGGTTCCCGCTTGGCCATGTCAGTACCCTGGACTGAAACGAACGCTACACTTGACAGACGAGCAAAGACGCTCAGCTCATATGCTGGTGACACCGCACTCCCAGGAGGAAGGATTGATGGGGATGACAAGACGATTGAGGATACCGCGGTGCGTCCTGAACCACGTCCTGTTAGTCCCCATTCTAACAGGGTATTTCCCTCAAGAGACGGGAAGCGTTTGAGGAGGTGATTTTTTCCTCCCACTTTGGCGTTTTGCGCTGACACAGCACAGATAGGTCTTCCGCAGGATAAAGACAAACTGCCCCTTCTCTGCATCCTCGACCCCTTTCTCGTAGGAAACGAGGTACTCGTGACGCCGTGCGTAACCCTTCACACTTTTTTCCAACGTTCACGGTTCACAACGCGCCTCACACAAACACGCACAGCGTAGTCGTACTTATCCTCGACAACACCCTCAAGGTCAGTGTCCATTCCTCCCTCCATTCCTCCCTCCAACAACAACAATAAAAAAACTGAGAGCATTATCATTCATTCTTCGCGATATCCCATACCCCACTGGCAGCCAGTCCTAAACGCCCCTGAAGTGGACAACCTCTTCTCGCACCCGCTCGCCTCCTTCCTCTCCACCACATTCCCCGAACGCACAGGGCCCAGAGGACCCTTCCTAGAAGCAGAAGCGCACGCAGAGACAGCCGCCCTAGAACTGCAATACCACACCTACAACGACGTGCCCTGGCCGTGGCCCATAAATTCAGCAGGTTCGGGAGGAGGAAGTCGCGTAGTGCGCCTGCACCGATTCCTCACGGGACGCGAGGGGGGAGGCATCAAGCCCATATACGGGCTCACAGCGTACGTCTTTCTCTCTCTCCAATCCTCGGAATACAGTCACTCCGCCCACTGGCATCCCCATGCTTATGCCCTTCCATCAGTGCGATCCTCATTCTCACCGCTGCTGTCGCGCATGGTCGTCCACCAGATTTTCCCGTTCAGGCGCGAGGAGAGCCAGAGATCAACGAACGTGTAGCTTGGTCGTTACGTCACCCTGGAAAGAGACTCGGGGAAGCTATGCGGAGGGAGCGTTTCGATGCTGAGAGCGCCGCACGCGTTTGGGATAAATGGGAAGGTGGGAGGTGGAGGACGGGTAAACTTCGACAACGGATACCGTCTCGACTGTGATTCCGGGGAGCTAAGCTCACTATGTGTACCCAGCTTTCCCATCCCCTACTTGTTTATTTTGGCTGAACAGGCTCTTATTGTATGATTTTTCATAGTAATGGATTGTTGACCAATTAATTATGCCAGCATCCCGCGCTCGCTAGGCATACGATACAAACTACAATAGGATGGGTAAAAAGGCGACTGTCCAATACAAGTACTTCATAAAATTTAAGTCTGGTATCATAAGAGGCGAAACAAAAAAAAAACAGTGCCAAATGCAAATGCAAGAAAAATAAGCCACACAGTCCACAGGAATGCAGAGGGGAGAGTGAGAAACCACAGTATTATACACATGTCACATCACAGAACCAGCTGCTCCGTGTAAAATGCCCGGGCCTTCACAAGTAGCTGCATTTCACGTGCAGACCACTGCGCCTCGACGTCCATCTTTATTTTCTCCCTCGCGTCATGCTGAACCGACTTGACCAACACCCGGAACGCGGCCGAGACAGGACGATGATCCGAAATATCCGGTTCATATCGCTGATAATGTAATTGCTCGACTCGACTCACGTCCCGCGCACGCCATATCACCCGATCGCACCACGCGGGGATCCGCCGCTTTTCCGATGTATCGTACTCGGTGCTGTGAAGGTCGTACTTGTACGTTGGCGGAAACGTGATGGGACCTTCCATGAAAGAACGCAGACGGATGTTGGTTTTCATCTCTTTTGACAGTTGGTCGTGCATCAACAGATTGTGATATGAGTTTTGCTGGACAGACGATACGACTGCGTCTCTGCGTTGGTCGATTCGGTAGTTCAGGTCCCCACTCAACTGTACACATGGTCAATTAATATAATATGGCTGGTGTTGAAAGTTTGTGCGCCAGGTCACTTACAAAGACAATCTCGTGATCGAGAGCCATTGTCCCATCGCCGCCGCCGACTAAAGCGGGAGTTTCATCTAGAGCTTCCAACTCTGGGAAAAGCCTCTCGTGCTCAATGATCGCAGCAGCGTCCGCATTCCGGTCGCGAACTCGACGGTGTCCAGCAGCTAGGTGGCAATTTAAAAAGCATAGGGAAGTATCGTCTATAAGGAGTCTGACCGCAACGGCCCCCTATCGAAAAGTTGCATCTACTTGCCCATTGAAAACCCAGCAACATGGTACATACCTTATTCCCAAATCTATTTCCCACACCTCGTGAAATGTTGTGCGCGGCACAATCTCGGGTAGCTGCCAGTTCCTTGGTCTTGATCATCACACAGCTTAACAACCCAACAAGCTCTTTAGTATAAAGAAGCTTGTATCGTTCATCCGGCAAAGCAAACGCTACAGCGCCAACCAACTTGTCTGCCCACCGTCGGTGTTCCACGTGCAATGTAGTTGAAGCCCCTTCTAACCCTTTCTTCTTCTTGATGAACTTGGCAACATTCGCTTTGTCGAGCGGTACAACCTCCTGAAGACCGAACACGATGATGTCGGGTGAGTCTACGCTCTTCAGTGCATCGTACAGGAAGGACGAATTCTCCTTGCTCCCAGACAGTTGCTCGGGTTTAGTCGCGCCGATGTTCCATGAAACGAAAAGGATAGTTATGTTGCGGAACTGACTGAAGCTGTTTTCCAGCTTAGAGAGCTCAGTGCCTGTGAATAACAAAAAGAACATTTGAGTGACATTCAAGACAGGATCCTCCCCAAAATGGTCACCTTGCCAGTCTGCTCCCAATAGGCCATCCCAAGTTTTGACATGGTCATCGCGGCCAACGCTATAAACGCACAGTCTACCAATTTTGTCGATGCTGTAGAGATTCACTGCGATCTTCTGCAACGGCAGAACAGATTGGCTGTTCCAGTGAGCGACCCAGTTGTTAGTCATAACCCAAGGCCGAGACTCGACACTATACGCCGCAATGGTGCCCTTCCTCCCGCCAACCCATAATCGATCATTGATTCCCACAAGACAAAGGACATCCGAATTTGAGATGCGCATGACCTCCTCACACACGGGAATGCCATCGACCGTAGCCGTTGACCAGATCGTGACAAAGCCACCTTCGTGACCGAGATAGACATGATTTGGATGTGACGGTAGGATTGTGCCCGACGTGACGGTACCAACGTGTTCCGTAGGTAATACAGAGCGCGTCGCAGATCCTGGGTTCAGGACATCATAGATGCGAACGGCTGGGCCTCGTGCCCCGGCGCCGGTTGTTTCGCGCGCAGAAGTCCACAGCTTGCCAGCGAGCATTTCCACGAATGCTTGTCGATCAGATATGCGCGAATGACGAATGTGCGCGGAGGCAACATGAAGATCCTCTCCAGCGGTCCCAGGCACCCAGATAGTCACTTTTCCACCGTCATCAACGGAAATCATTTTATCGCCGTGGCGAATTATCCGCGTGATGGAATTCACATGAATTGAAAGTCTTGAACCCATAAGTTGACCAGTCGTCACATCGAGCTCATACATGTTGCCATCTTTGGTACCAATCCAGACATAGCGACCTTTGTCCAGAGTAGCATTTGCTGGGCAGAACTCGAGGCTGGTAGCTTTGAATTCCTTAACTCCGAAGTCCTTGTGGTCGAGCGATAAGATTGAACTCTCTGATAGGCTGAGATCAAAGACCTTGACATGGTGTCCTGTGGCTGTAACATATACGTGACCGGCAGCACACATGATCGCAGAGTGAGTTTGTGTCTGAACTTGGACGGAGTCATATTTGTGACATTTAAGGACAGGGCGTCGTCGCGACGAACGACTAGTGTCTGGCATGGCATTCGCGAGTTTAACTTTGGCATCCTCTTCTTCGATGAACTCTTCAGATTCATCGTCATCACTGAGCGTGGGACGGACGGCAGGCAGCCTATCGCCAAGAGCAATGATACGTGTTGGCGGTGGCGGCAGCTTGCTGATCGCAGAACCATACTTGCGGCTCCCGGTAACTGTGTCACCGTTCGTAATATCAGTCTCCGTCGTCGGACTACTTGCATCTATATCGTCTGAATCAAACGTGCCGTGCTTTCGGGGCGTGGCGCGTGGGTAAGAGGCAGACGCAGATATCCCACGGGGATGATGAACTTGGGGTGTATGGCGCGCCGAGGGGATTCGTGATGGAGGTGGTGAATGAAAATGGTGTACTGGAGGAGGCACCGGTCCCGATGCATTGCGCGTTGGATGCGGGGGGGATGAGGTAGAACTGTCAAGAGGTGGTCGACGCGAAGGGAGTAGCGGAGCGGGTGTCCCTGTAAAGGGTGAGACAGGTGACATCGAGAGTGGCTCATCCGTTATTTTTGAAGCAATGGAGCGTGGCGGGATCGCTGGGGGTAGACCGCTCCCATCACTTTCGCTAGGTGTACGACTCATACTACTAGACGAACTTGCGCTAGATCTACCAACTGATGACAGTGAGTCTCGAGGGGTTGCGTATAGGGCGGGTTTACGTCGCGACTGTTGGACATCAAGGCCCAAGGCGTTCGTAGGGACCACCTCGTCGTCAAATTCCGGTTCATCCTCAGGATCTGGAAGAGATGAACGGGCAGGACGACGTGGTAATGGTGGCTTTTGGTTGGGGCGGGGAGTGGGGGCAGGAAGATCGTCATCTCTAGAGTCCGATTCAAAAGGATCATCAAAGGGCGTGGTCTGTATCGCAGGCGGTTGCATGGGGCGAGGCGGCCGTGGAGGTGGAACAGGACTTGTTGACCTAATAAAATGGTCAGCCCTCAAATGACGATCCAAAAAACGATAGCTCACCTCACGCTATTTATTGTCGCATCAACGTCATTCCTACCATCAGAATTCCGCTCTACATTGCTGGTTCGATCTAGACGAAAATCGGGTACGGGAGGTGGGAGTCTCGCTGCAAGACGTTGCTTGGTGGACGGTGTTGGACTTTTACTCTCGGGTGGATTATTTGGTTCTAGGGTAGCGCGAAGTCGAGGTGATGTGGAAGGAGATGGCGAACTAATTTGTTGTTTCGGTCCCCGCGACGGCGGGGGCGGAGGTGGAGGTCGTTTGCGGGGTCCGGAAGGGGAGGGATCGCGTTGAGAGGTGAGAGAGTCAGATTGGCGGTCTAATAACGGTGTTGGGGAGGATCGGCGACTGAGTGAGGGGCGAGGGGCAGATGAGAGGCTGGTGTCAGCCGGGCGAAGAGAAGGATTGGGATTTGCAGGGGTGGCTTGTTTAGCTTTCTGTTCGAACAAGCTCCTCAGGTCCTTCACCGCAGGCGTCACACTCACTTGGCTCTCTTCCCAGTGGGCAGACATCCGAAAAGGTGAGGTGACAATCGTGAAGAACACCGATGAAACAACTTCCTATTTCCTTATTCGGATATCATTGGCCCGAGCTCCTGGGACTCGGACCTGAGTAATTGGTATGACAGGAATTGCCTTTCCCTACGTCCTCCTTCTTTTACCGGGTGTGCCGCCACTCATAGGTTGGTCTCTAGCCTTGGAACCCCCTCCTCTCTCTTCCCTGACCCTTTTGCTCGATCTCAACCCTCTGCCCGGACCGGAATTGCCCGATAACGACACAACCTCCGTACTTTCAATTCCTTCGGCGATGACTCGTGGGGTATTATCTTCACCAACACCGACTGCAACGGGGGTCTTCTGTTCGCGCTTGACTGCCGTTGGTGAGGTCGGTGCTTGAAGGGGTGGTTGAGCATCCATTGAATCCTCCTCCAACAATGGTTCCAGGGCCAAACCCGGAACTGACGCGCTGACAGGCCGTGATCCGAGTATTTTCGAAGGAGAGCTTGGGTGTGCCAGTGATTTACCATAACCCCTGCCAACTGTTGTGAACTGGTTAAGAAATGGTGACTCCTTCTCGCCGCTATCGCCTGGCTCTACGCTGAAACTTTTGTTAAAGCTTGACACCCGCGAGGCTGTCCTTGGCGTGCGAGGGCGTTCGATTATACCATCGGATTCGGAACCTTGCACGTCAATGCTGGTGGGCTCTGCCAGTGCGACCATGCGCTCCATCAAAGCGCGGTAACCTGCCTGGACAATACCAAGGAACCTGAACTGACCGCTAGTAATACATCCAGACATACCATGAGATGATGTACGAACCTGACATCCTTCGTATAGACGCGCAGAAGTACCTCCCCAAACTGACTTGGCATGAGGAGAGATAGGTCACCTCGCTGTGCATGGAAACATTCTAGGCATTGATTTAAAGGTAGTGCGCAATTGAATGCAGTAGTGCGTACCATTGGGCCGGGTTTTCGGATAGAATTTGACGAAATTCAGAGGATTCTTGTTCTTCATTCCGTAATGCATCCTGGAAAAGGTTACAATTACTTTATCTGGCGTCAGATCTCTGATATCCTCAGGAGTGATGATGTTGTCCTCGTTGTCAATTTCGGGATCTACTCCAGGAGCAGGGCGCCCAACGCGCACAGAACAATCTTTCTTTGCTGCGGCAACAATACCTGCTGGGGTTATGTTCTCCTCGAGTAGTTCGTGGTGTTCCCAGTCAATGACCTTGTAATCGACGCAACGGTAAAGATCCCGATTCTGTATGCGTTCGAGAATTTTCTGTGCCTCCAGAAGTTCCTAGATCGACGCATTATCATCCAGATCGATAAGGGATAGAGGATGTCGGTGCTCACCGGAGCTTGGGAACGTTGAATCTCGGTCCTGATATCGTCAGTAAGTACAAGATACTTCTTCGGATCGTTAATATAACTGGCGATCTTCAGATATGGCTCTGCGGCGAGCAGCGCATCAACGATCATATGTTCGATTGCTTTAGCTGTCGGTTCTTCAGTTAGTATCCCAGGCCGGCGTAATATCTTGATAACGGACCAGTTTTGTGGTTATATATGCGCTTGTGCAAACTGAAGCGGGTATAACAGAGCTCATATATCTGATTCGCGTCTTTACTGTTGTAACAAATCTGGTCTTCAATCACCCTGGCCGAGTCTATGAGACTGCAGTCTTTGAGTTGTATCAGTTCGTTGAGCGAACAACAAAAGGTCCATACCGTGTTAGAGAAAGATTCTGGTTTTCGCCAATCGCCCGGGTATCACGGGCCATGTAGTCGAATCTTGGAGGGCGGGGCGCAATCAGAACAGGACTTTGGAAAGAAAGCGGATTTACTTGTCCACATCGATGCCATTCCTCTTATTGGCAACAATCTCGAATAAGAAAGCCTTTTCATTACTGACAAATAATCAGGTGTGACGGGCTTGAGACGCATAAACGCGATCACGGACCTGCATCTGGCCTGGTCACCAGCAATGAGTGCTTTGATAAATTCGACGTCTTCTGTGGGCATATTCATGTCGTACTGCTTCATCATATCATCCAACATCATTTCTGATGCATCTTCGTGCTGCCACTTCCTATCATTGGGTAAAAACCCTGCTTTCCTATTGGGGATGTAAATGACTCGTCATGATTGTACTTCAGAAGGGCACGACTCACAGCGCGCTAGGAATGTATGTGCCATCCCACACGTGACTCCATGGTCCATGACCAAGGTCATGGCAAAGGCCTGCCAGCTCGACACACCTAACTTCACGATCGGTGATGCCCAGTTCAGGTTGAGCATCCTTGAGGTGTACAACCATTTGGTGGGCCAAGTAGGCGACGCCTGATTCAGAGTAAAACACATATATCCAGCTCTTCGAATCAGATGCCTACCTAGACTGTGCTCAAAGCGATTGCACGATGCTCCGGGCCAGACGTAGTACGAAAGACCAAGTTGTTTGATGTGACGAAGTCGTTGGAAGTGCCTCCTATACAAGAGGGGAAAGCACGATCAGATAAGAACAACGGCACACAAAGACATATAGGTAACATACGTGTCCACAATTCTCCAAACATGGGGTCCCATAGTCACTGCGTCGACTCAGAATACTGCTCGCTGGCTGGCTAAAATGTGCGACGCACCATAACCATGAACATTGTCGTATATCGACCGCATATTGTCCACCTTTCGTGTCCTCTGAGAGGGTGCTTCTAGTGTGGTAACGCCCTTTTCCATCTTTGATATATTTGATAGTTAGACGCGCTTTTCGAACGTGACTCTTGCCTTGCGGCGCACAGCGTGCCCGATCTGCTTCTGGGAACCCGCCTGAGAACTTTCACGAGAAGAGCGCCTTCGAAAGATTTACCTTGATAAGTATGCAGAAAGACTGGCAGCTGTAGCCAGCCAGAGACAGTTGTTGGGGATGAAAAGAAAGTGAGACAAAGAGACAGTGAACATTCCAGTTGCCTTTGCTACTGTATAAAGACGGCGTACGCCACCCCAGGAGACGATGAGCCGAGATTTGGCCTGAGATCCCCGCTGATCCCGCTTCGGCCCGTGCCTTTCCATTTCTGGTGGGTATGCGCTCGGGCCACGCGGCGGGCAGGAGCCGATAGAGCCGATAAGTCTCTGCCCTGTGCAAACATCCCATGAACGCCAGATTTCGCTCGTGACCCCCTTACACCTCCACGCTCCAGTGTCCTATGCAGAATGTTCTGCCAGGATGTATACGTCTTGGACGGCCAACAAAACTTACGCTAGGGATATCTCGCTTTCGTCCCACACCGTTTACCCATCAACCCGTCCCCCATCCGCACCCAAAACCCCGACCTAGTAACACTGCCGCAAACCGTTCCCAATGGTCAAGTGTATATCAGACAATTTTTCGGATTGGTTGGCTCTTGAAGCGAGGCAAAACCGAAGAAGCCAAAGAAAATTTCCAAAGATGCCTCTCCAGGATACCTGAGTATTCCACCCCTCGCCTCGTCTTGTACGAGCGTGGCATTGCCAAATTTCTCTACTACGAGCGTTTTAAGGGTGCCCTCGAGCTTCACCGGCAGATGAATACAGACAACATGTTCGCATCCACAGAGCTCCGCGCCAAATTGCTTGTCTGTTCGAGCATTGTCGAGACACCTCCCGAACAGCAACAAAGCCTCGACTCCCTCTTTGATGAGCTCTCCCATCTTCTTTCCCGTCCTTCGTATTCGCAACGTAGTCTTCGCCAGCTCCTGGATGTCTTAAAAAGACACCCCCTTGTCGATTCGCAGTTTGTTGGCAGATTGGTCGATAGGCATCTCGACACTCGGGGATCAAGAGGAAAACTGAAGCTAAATACGATCAACAAGCTCATCCTATTCTACGCGCACGTCGGGGATATAGGTGCCGCAGAAACTCTTGTCGTGTCGCACCAAGACTCATCAGCCGTTCGACGAAGACCTACAGATCCAGCACCATATACGACTTTAATAAGTTCTCTTGTGAAGAGAGGCGCTTTGGCTACTAGACGCTTGGACTCCCTACTGGAAAAAATGGAACAATCGCAGATTCGAGTTGACCTCCCCTTCTTTAATGTACTCGTCCAAAGGGCCGTACGAACCGAGAACTACCATCAGGCGTTCGCCCTATACGACACGATTCTGCGACAAGAAGGCGCACACATGATCCCTGACTCCTTCGTCTTTGGTAGCCTCTTCAACGCGCTCCAGCGTACATGGGCCCTCAGAAATCCGAATCTTCGTCGCTCATGTTTTCCCCCGAACGCACCCACTCCACGCCGATTTTTCCGCCAGATGCTCGAGTGCCATCTACTCGCCATCAAAGCAGCGCACCCTGGCACCCCCGCTCGCCCTGTTATACGCCTCTCGACTTTAAACATCGCACTCAGACTGTTCATGCTATGCATGGACTACCCAACCGTGTTCGTCACGCTCCGCACATTCGACTTGCTAGGTCTAAAACCCGACTTACGTACATACCGCTTCGTCCTGACCATCCTTGCTAGGCGCATTCAACGCGCCGTCCTTGACGCAGACAAATTGCACTGGAGCCACGCCAGCTGGGTAGCCAATTTCCTCGGGGGCGACGACCACAGCGCCGCGAAAGCATTGAGTAGTATGAGTGAAACCACAGGCGATGACACCGTAACGGAGCCCGGGGTCAAGGACAGAAGCATACATGCCGAGATCGTACGCGCGTTATTGGAGTTCAGTACTAGGGACTCCGAATATCGCACACCTACCATGGCGATGATAATGGGTGCGGAGGAGGCGGCGCCCAAGAAGGACGTGTGGGATATCGAGCCGCTCGAGCGGCTTGTTCTAAAAGCAACCTTGGCGTCTCTGGTGCCGAAGAATGCGAGTGGCGAACAGGTGGAGCGCGCGCTTCGGAAGACAATGGCAGCGCATTTCCACGAGATTGTACCCGAAAAGTTGTTGATTGGAAGGCGATTGCGGGAGCCCAGATTTTAGTCTGAGATTATGGCTGTTACTCTATCACGAACCCCGTCATTGGCACTTACACGTACCTCACTGATCACTCTTACTATCTACGAGAATGCCAATGCACGCGGCGAACACGGTCATGTGATCTCGCACCGCGCCGCACACTTGTAACTTACTGCCGATAATTGAGAACAGCGTATAATTTTTCTAATTCTAATTATGACTGCGACAGAATTGCCCTCATTCTTTAGTTGCTGATCCGATCTCAACCCACCGCAAGGGACCAGGACCAGATGTGTTTTCAACCAAAGATCTTCAACTGCCGAGTCATCTTCGTGAGTTTCTAGGGGATCAATCGTTCATCACGGGCGTAGCGTTGTTCCATCTCCACTTCACGTTTCATGTCCTCGTGAGATGTGCCATTGACACCGAGGCCAAGTCCGCGCCCAAAGTCGATGATCCGATACGATGGTTCGCTGAGCGAGCGATTGGCGGGCAGCTGGTTGAGCGGACCGGGCTGCACGAGGACGTTGCGTTCGTACATGGATCCCTGGGTAAAGTTGGCTTTGTGTAGACGGTTCAAAAGACCACCGATTGCCATCCTATTTCCCCCCCCCAAAAAAAAAAAGATCAATTGGTTAAGGGATATAATGGTAATTACACGCCCACCTTCCTGAGTCGGATAGAGCGCCGGCACGGACTGCCTTGCCGCATGCCTCCAGTAATAAAATTGGCCCGATGCACTTGGCCAATAACCCGTGTTTCCCTTCTTCCTCGTCTGAGTTGCTGCTGTCGTTGTCGTTGTTAACCCGGTCGAATACCTCGGTATCAGGCACATAGTACCCATAAAAATTGGGCACTACCGGTACGTCAGCCCTATGCAGCTTGCGTGGGAATGCGTTGTAGATCTTCGCTTCGTCCTCGAGCATCTTGCATGCGTAATCGTCCCTTTTCGAGAGTTTGACAGCGACGACGCCATGGATGGTTGATTTGGTTGATTCGGGTGTGGTAGATGGAAACGTGAGAGGTGCAGAAAATACTTCCGAGTGGTGACCGACGCCGAGGCGTCTGGAGCATCGAAGGTCCAGCACACCAGTTGACAAGGTGTCACGGTCCGGTCTATTAACAACTTGGGACAGGTTTAGATTAGACAATTTCACATCATCTCCACCGCGCACGACATCCGCATCCGCACCCACATCCGTCGTATTCGAATGAAACCACTACAATGATTAAACATACCTTTGCTAATAACAGTGCGTTTATCAGGGTACTGTCGCACGAATTTGATGGTGCGTCGCGCGGTCGATTGATCCGGAAAGTTCCAGGACCTAAAAAATGCCTGATTCAAGAAATCATGGTGAACGTAGACGTCAATAACGTCCGGAAGGCATTTTCCTTGGATGAATTTTTCGAAATTGGGAGGCATTGAATCTTCTCTTGGCACGTCGTTCATGAGTGAAGCCTTGCCCAAATCTCCCTCAGGGGTGGTGTCAATTTTAGTAACTGCACCCCCGAGGAGAAACATAAGGGCCTGTAGTTATGCAAGTTATGCACAGAGAAAGATCTCACCTGTCGCTATTTCCAACTTCCGGACTCTGAGGGCTATGCACCTTGAATGCAGGTGTAGCCGTGGAGTTAGAACAATCGACAATTGATCTACGAACCCCTACGCGCAAATAGGGGACTCTCAATTGCCGGTTTATAGGGGTGGGAAGTGGTCCTTCGTCAGGGGGTGGGGTGGTACGGGCACGAATCAGTTAGGCCACATAATTGGAGACATTTCGACATTCCACATGAAGAGCTTAAGGTTTGAATACGTCGCACGAATAAGAATCACCCAGGCCAGTAGGTATGCAATAACACTTCCGCACGCCGTGGTGGGCGAAGCAAAATACAAAAGATAGCCTGAGCCACAAGAATACTGAAGTGGTTACCAAGAAGATGAGGATGATTTGAATTTAAACTCTTTTTTAAGCCCTTTCTTCCTTGTAACCGTCCGAGTCAGTTCCGAGATTATCTGCGGTCCTGGGGAGCAAATACAACACCATTTTTACAGCTTCACAGTCAAAGCTTCAAGACAGAGATGGTATACCGGACGAGAAAAAGGTAATGATGAGAGAAACCAGTGCACAAGCTATGCTGTCGATTTGACAGAGGCCGAAAATATATGATGCAGTGCAGCAGTAATCGAGTCAGACCGACAGTCTAAGATCAATGATACAAGGATGCAAGAAAGGTTCTTGAAATATCAGATCATAAGAGAAGTCCTAGCTCAAACTTCGAGTTCAGTTCGAGTCGATTGTTTTATTGTTGCTTCTTCCACTTACCTCGAAGGTGGGCCCCTCGTCTGCAATAAGCATATCGGTCTACATTCCTGTGGGTGACAATGTAATCCGTGTATGCGTGAAGGTATGATCTCGTACGACAAGAAAGATACATGATCTCGAATCCAAGTAAACGGAACCCTTTAAGAGCTACACGCCCCCAATGCCCATCGAATTCTAAGCTATCCTTGGTCGCCACCACCAAGGCCATCCGCCAGGGAAGACGAAGAATCAAATACAACTGCAAGATCGGGATCAGTGGGCGCATTGCATAAACGAGCAGAAAAATATATATTCCCCGCTCACCAGAATGTTGCATCGGGACGTGGTTCGTTTCGCCAGTCTGACCTGGTCCCGAACCTGAGGTCATGGTGGCGCCCAGTCCACTATGTTGCTGGCGATGTTCAGGCTGTTCCTCTCGAATCGGTGGTACTAATGAGCCCATGACGGGTTCCTGAGTAGCCTCACTTTCATCTCTACGCAGGGGCAGATGCTGAAGTGGCACCTGCATAACACCCTGCATGTGCCCCACCTCCGACTCGCCAGGAGCAGCCTGCAAACCCAACCCAGACGCGCGGCCCTCGACGCGCCGCACAAATTCACCCCACATTGCACGCTCGTCGCGACCGAGCTTGACGAACGCCGCACGCATGTCCTCGTCAGCGCGTCGCCACACCGCGCGATGCCTACACACAGTGCTCTTGACGTAGCGGCACCCAAAAACACGCTCGAAAGCTACGCGCTGAGTTAGGGAGGGTTGCGCATTGGCGAGCGCATCCATCTGGTCAAACCCAAGTGATACCTCTTGGACGCTGTAGTCATTTGGCCATCGTTTTAGCGGCGGGTGAGGATGGTGAGGGATTGGGGCCTTGGATGATTCAGGAGATTGTCTTGACGTAAGTGCGGGAGCGCTGTCGTTTCTCGTGGGAAGACGCTCCGGGGTCACGCCCGGATAAAGATCAAGTTGTTGACTATACCCGAATGACGGTTTTGATACTGTGGCGGCACTCGCAGGGGGTGAAGACGTCGTCTGGACCTGAGTTTGCGAACTTGATGCGTGGATAGGAACTGGTTGACCCTGAACACGCTTTGTTGGTGTTGGTGTAGACAGATTTTGCGGAAACGTCTGTGGTTGTGCGACCGGCATTCCATATTGGTGTATTGGTTGTGCCTGTGCTGATTGAGCGATTCCCTGATACATACCATCTGGGATGTAGTACTTGTTTGGAGGAGTAGATTCGGGGGTAATATCAGGGGCTCGCCGCTTGATTGGCCCAGTGGATGTCTGCGGCACAAAGGCGTGCTTTCCATTTTGCTCCATGCGAGGCTGTGCGGCGATCTCTTCCTGGAGGCCTGGGCATTCCCCCTCAGCCAGGTCTTCAAGCAGACTCTTGCGAAGCTTGTACAGAACGCGCTGCTCTGAGACGACAAGTCGGACCGTTTCAATCATGTGTTGCTCCCATTGAGCTGTGGCGGCGTTGTAAGCGTCGACAAAGGAATTTGTAGTGAGCGAGAGTGATGAGAGGAGGGAAGGAAACTGAGAAAGCTGAAGGAACGGGAAAGTGGGCAGAGGGTGCAATAGACGGAGAGGAGTTGTATGGGCCTATGTTATTATGGATGAGCAGAGTCATAACGACCGACGGCTAGGCCACTAACCTTGTACCAAATAACAAGCATGACAGAGCGTTTATAAAGCTCCTCGCTTTGATTGGGAGCTGTCGACTGCGAGTGTGTTGTATTTCCATTCAAGTTATGTGTCGACTCGGTTATGTACACTGAATTTTGGGCCTGACAGGGATGAGTCAGGACAGGGAAATAGAGATGAAAGGAGGAACACCAACGGAAGGAGATGAGGACTGGGCCAGAGGATGTGGTTGGTCCATAATACGACAAAGGAAGACTAAAGGATGGGACGGCCATGTTGAGTGACAGTCGATACAGTGAGGAGAAGAGACAAGGCCGGACTCACCAAGGTCTCTCAGCTGGGAGGGCTTGGGACCAACGGGACGGCCGGACAACGTGAAACGCGTGGCTGTGTCATTCATGGACCCATGCTGACTCAGCATCGGTCCATTTACGGAAGTGGCTGGTTCGAAAGAGCCATGTTTACAAGCGACGAAGATCAGGAACACCAAGACCCGCGACTTTCTCGGAAAATGCTGTATGTAATTCTTCTCTATGATGATGACATGTTGGTTCATTAGCGCATAGAAACTTGTTGCAACAGATAATCCCAATGAGGCATACATCTCATTCACTGCGTCACTCGCCTGAAGCCGGGTGTTAGCCCAAAAACGTCTTCATAGGTCGAGACCGTGAAGATAAATTTTTAGAGGGAATTTCCTTACATGTAGAACCCGTGGGCTACCTTGCACGAAGACTACGATCAATGTTGCACTCAACGCACGTGAACGTAGCACGATGGTCGGCGACAATGCCCTTCAACAACATCTGTCAATTCGAGGCAATGATCCACTAGCTGCCATCGTTCTTAGCCGTAGCAACACCGTTATTTCAACCAGTTGTGTTAGTCAAACAGGTCTTCCTATGCAAGCACTCACCATATGCAAACTCGGGGCTAATGATGTCCCTCCCCTGTCTATATCTCCCAAACCTAGCGAGTAATCGCTACGCCTGTTCCTGTGGATTCACATGCTCAGCCATCTCTGCCACCCAAGCCTGGACAAAGCACCAACGTCCGAATCGCAAACGCTCTGGCACTATTAAGCGACGTGTCATGGCGCATGGTCGCGCCAAGCGTAAGCCTGCAGTCGGTCATGCTCAAGTTCCGCGACGAGGACGGCGCCAAGGTCTCGTTGCGTGACGAGAGCGACTAGGAGCTTGCGATCGAGACTACCCGCGAGAGTGCCAAAGGCCAACCAGAGGGCGAACTGGTGCTCTGATGCGAGAGGTACTAGATGTTGTCCTTTCGTACCGCAATTTGTGCCGCTCCTTGGGATTTTCGGGGTCTATCTGTGAGATAAGGTTGCATGTTTATTCACAGCGTTATTACTTATAGCTTGTTTTTTTTGCTCACATCCCCCTTCCTTTTTGTCGTTCTTCTGGCTGTGCGGGGGTATCACCTGTGTTCTCGGAAATACAAGTCATACACATTCATACACGATTACAATACAGCCTTTTTGCATATTGGCAAGTGCCGTTGTGTGCCAAGGCGTTGATGTGCTGATGGCCTGTACGCTGTCCTACATTTCCTGACTCGTCTTAGAGCTGCCGTTTTTTCTAATCAAATATCCATTACTCCCGGGTTTCTTTCTGAAATGCGCCTTTGTGCTCTGTCCATCTGTCCCTCATTGCTAATTCGATTCACAAGGTTCACCCACCCATCTCTGAATCTTTATCCCCGAGAGGTGTTTCAGTGTCCAGGACGGCTGTGCTGTATGGTGGGGACCACCATCAACTTTGCTGGCTGGCGCCGCAGCGGACTCGGGTGGAGCCGGCTGCTGCTGTTAATCTTCTCTGGTTCCCTTTTGACCTCCTCCATTTCGTTCGGCTCCAGTCGTCGCAAAGAAAATCCCACCTTCTTGTCCGACGACGGGAATATTTTCATGTGAGGTGGCCGCTGCGACCGCAGCGATAAGGAGCTAGATTGGATGGATGGCAGGAAATCAGTTTCAGAGCAAGATGAAACGATGGAACAGACCGGGATGGCCACTGCCACTGACGGTCTTCATCGTCATCAATGGTCAATGACGTCTCCGTTGGCGTGTAATCTTCGTCGTCCGCCATCTCGCCGTCCGCGTCTTCCCGGTGTCGTATCATTGTTTCCTCTTCCTCTTCCTCCTCGACCACCATCGCCATCTCGCCCCGCTCAATCGCCCAATCTCGCTCCCACTTCTTCCGCATCTTTACAACTCGGTCCTCGCATTCACGACGAAGAACCTCGATCCGCGCGCGCAACACGCGCAAGTCCTCTTCGTACCCACGTACGATCTGCACTCGTCGGATGCGACCGGCTTCTGCAATGCGTCTTGCTTCTACGCGCTTGCGAGCTGCTTGGATCTCTTCCGATGTTTCGGGTGGGCCTTGCACACGATACCTGGTCTTACGCAGCCAGTCCTCTTCCGAGTCCTGTGTACGTGCTGGTGTGTTATGGGCTGCCCTGGACGGGTATGTGGTGGGGCGTGACACGACGGTACCCAGCTCGTTCTCTAGTTCATCTGTGAGGATGTCATGTCCTCCTTTGCTTGCTAGTATGCCATCGGTACTGGTGCTTTGACTTGTACCCTCGACTTGGCCTTTGGGTTCATTAGCGCTCTGGTGTCCCCGACGACCCCTGACGTTCGGCCGCAGGCTGTACCTGTGTGACATGACTGGGTGTGTGATGTTATTTGAAAAGTTGGAGAGGGTATGAAAGGCGTAGTGGGAGGTGAGTTTGGTGCTGAAGCTTCTTCCACTTTGAGTTGAATGAGATGACGTTCGTCGACACGAAGCACCTAGCAAGGACGTTTATACCTGGTCGTGTCTCTCACTTTGATTTGCAGATGTGGTCTGTGTCAATTGTGACCGCAGCATCGCACTCTAATCATATTTCTGTGGTAGTCGAGGGCCATACGGTACCGTAACGCGCTGCTTCAAAGTGGCATTCCTTTTCCTCCCAGCACTGTGCCACAAAAAAAAACCACTTCAGCCATTAATGCATGCTATCCTTTTGTGGGCTTAGCATCCGATGCCACAACAATGATAGACTAAGCAATCGACCACAAAGGTAAGATGCTTTTGTGGCTCAGATGGAAATCGAATGTGGAATAATCTGATTCATACATCGCTCAGGCTGTCTGTTACACTTGACTTCATGTATGTCGATCACTACATCATGCTCCTTGTTGGTTTTTTCTAGTCATCGCTCGATAAACAAGTACGCCCATCACCCATTGGCAGCTGCTAAAGTTAACATGTTATATCATATTATTAATCTCTACATCGCGAATTCCCGAGTGATCAGATTTGACTCGGGCACAAAAAACGTGAAACTGAGCCAAACAAGTCATCTGCCATCTGCCTTGTCTTGTCCTAACTTCCTCTTTCGCCTCTAGACTTGATCTCTGTCCACTTGGACTCACTCACACGATCCTAATATGCTACAATTGACTGCCCCAGTGAGGTGGAATCAGAGAGGGACAAGAGGGACAAGGTGTGTGGCAAGGGAAGTCTCTGATTCTGCCTCCCTGGGGCAGCTAATTGTAACACCTAGGTGTGGCATGAGTGAGTCCATGAGGACAGAGAAAAAGAAAGAAGATTGGCGTGATAGTGGTATAGGGACGCACGATGGCCCGGCGGCTCACACGGCGCGATGGCAAAAAATGCAATCTGGAGTGAAAAGAGAAAAATTGTACTGAGACAGCTAGCACACAGAAAAAGAGAGGAAATACGAGCTGCTCTATTACGATGGTTGAAGAGGTCCTCTAAATGTATGAGGGCTCGACTATTCGACCAGTCCTTTTGGGTAGTGGGACCAGGGGACGCGACCGAGAGGGAGAGGAGGAAGTGAATAAGGATCACAGGCAACACAGGGCCATGGCTAGGACGTGTGTTAGATAGAATATGCTAAGTCTGCGCACAGCAATTGCGAGTATAGCAATCGAGGTCCAGTCACGGTGTGATAACGTTAGGTACAGAAAAGTGATGAGGCGGTGTGCCCGAAAAAACCAAAAGCCGTCCGAGAATGCCTAAAGATATGAAACGAACGGTAATGACTGAGCCTGAGAGGGGGTCAGACTGAAGCTCAAGAAATGAGAAGAACCACTAAAGGCGATAGGAAAGTAACATAAAAGAGATACACAGCACCTAGGGAAGTTAAACCAAGTCCAGCGATCCGAAGTGAGAATGGTTCAACGCTAAGATTCCAGACGGCTCAGATCGAATAGTTAAGGGGCGCTGGAGTGAGCGCAGCCAAGTCGACCACCTTACAAGGGGCAACGCCATTATGCGTATGCGATAACCATCGTGTGACCCTAACCATACACCAGGTGCTGGTCCCAATAAGCCTGCCTAACTCGGACCACCTCTCATGGTAGTATATCGATGCCAGCTAGACTCAGTAAGCGACAACAGAGGGAGCTTGAAGAGCTCACGCATGCAAATGAGATCGAGCAAGCGGGAAAATCGTCTGGGGATGAGGCTGCGCGGCTCGTATCTGTACCCGCTCAGAGTGCGTTCGCTGCAGTCAGTCATGATGCTCTGCTCGAGATCGCCGAACAACTCACTATTGATCAAAGCTGTTAAATGAAGATGGAGGGAGTACAGAGGAGTACTCGGCTACTGAGGGACCCGCGACCCCGTCAAAAGCGAAGAAGGTGAGTCGTTGCCGTATATTTTTGGCCGATCTAACAGACGACTTAGAAATCTAAAAAGAAGAAGAAAAAGGGAGCTCCAGCTCCAGCAGATGGAGTTTCCGCTGTTCAGGGTGGTTCCGTTCAAGATGCGGACAAACTTGTAGAATCTCACTCCACGATTGCAAAGACAGAACCCTCGGCCATACCGTCCACCTCGTCTCTACCAGGTGGCGTTTCGAAAAAGGAGCGGAAGGCACTGAAGAAGCAGAAAGCAAAAGCAAGAAAAGAGGTTGATGATGATTTTGACAGGGTACTGGATGAGCTATCTACCGAGTGAGTTCCCTATCCGTCGCTATCATTTTGACTCTGGTTTGAACAACTACTATGCCCATAAGATATCGCGACCCACATCTCGCAAACCCCGCAAGTTCGAAAGGGAGGAGCGTCTCCTCGCGCTCGCCTCCAGAAGAGTGTTTCAAGCTATTGTCCGTTTCGCTTTCGCATCTTGATCCCGAAGCCGAGATGCGCCGGTTCTTCGGCGCAAAGGTTATTGCTACCTCCAGAGACGAAGCAGGAACTTCTTCCAGGTCACGTCGGCAGCCAATAACCCAGCGTTCCAACCTTACCCATCCTCGGCCGACCTGGTGGCCAGCCAACCTTCGTGAAGGGCTCACCCTGCGACCCTTGACAGATGATGAAGTTGCAGCGAATGCCTCACCTGGCCCTTGGAGCAATAATGGAGAGAAGTATTGGACAGCAGAGTACAGCAAGAAGTACAAAGGCGCAACACACTCGTTCATGCAGACTGTCCTCTCCGGAGGTGTGTTATTTTAATCTCTGAAACAGAACTGTATTTCCATTCTGAGCGTCTCTTCTTTAAGACCCTGAAGGCTTTTATACTATCTTGCGCCAACTTCCATGGCACGCTGATACATTACTCCAGCTGGGGGAGCTTTATGGTCACCGTGAAGGTCAGACCCTTCATTCGCTGTTGGATTTGATATCAATTTTTATCAGAACACAGCCAAGCGGCCGACTTCATAGAACGTGCTCTCTTCACATACGAACGTGCTTTCGTAGGAGCATTCACGTTCACAAATGGGCTGAACCGCCTCGATTTCGATCGAGTGGAGAACAGGCCATTTTTCCTTGCATTACACCGACAGGTCATGTACGCTGTTCTGCTTATCCTTATCGGCGTATATTCTCATCTTCTTCAAGTGATCTGCAGAGACGTGGGCTCTACCGCACTGCGTTTGAGTTTGCGAAGCTCCTCTTGTCACTGGATCCGTGGTCGGATCCTCATGGGGCTTATCTGCATCTAGACTTCTTGGCGATCAAATGTGCCATGTATTCGTGGCTTTCGTCGTTCTACGCTATATTTTCACCTGCCAGTTCCGAGACACCAAATCATCCTTCTGAGCTTGAAGAGCCTCGATCGGATTACCCGCCAGTTTGTGCTTTACCTGGCTGGGCCTATGCACGAGCGCTTGCCTTCAGAGCTGGGGGCAATGATCAGGTCTCTCAGGTACGACCAAGTGTATCCGTGGACAAGCGTCCTTCAGAAGCTGATTGAACGCGATACAGAGCACGGAAGTTTTGAGACAAGCAGTACTCGAGTTTCCATCGGTCGTGCCACTTCTGGCAGATAAAGCCGAAATTACACTTTCTGCTGAGGCAAGAAGTCAGCCAGCTTTCAGGATATTTACTCCTGACGGGTGTGCCAATTTCCCTTCTTACGCGGTTCCATATTTTCTGATTCATTCACGAGCAGCCATGATTCAGCCGACGAATCCTTACTCCATTTACTGTCTCATATTTATGTCCAACGGTCACACGCCCTCTGGAAGGATACAGCCAGGTCATCTTGGTTCGCCGAGACCGTCACGGAGTTGGTTCGGACAGGTCAACTTCCACCCGAGGCTACTTCTACAGCGGGATTTTCCCGCCTGCAAAGACTCGCGCGTCGCAGTGACAACTTTGATATATCCGTCTATAGACACGTGGTTGTTCTTGGGTCTTCTGCCCAAAGGTTACTCCCATTCATTCCACCACATGTTATCAACCACAATAATTTGGCATGCGATCCGTTGCCGCCACTAACTTGTAAGAGTCGATACAACGACGAATTTTTCCGCGGAGCTGAGGACGCCTTGGGCCCCTCCTTCCGTCGTCGAAGTGCCGCACAAACGCAGCGTCTGTTTGAGCGGGTGGTTCCACATCCAGTGCTCAGGCGGCAATTGCAGGTACGTGATGTGTTTTGTCTACAAAGTACGCCATGTTAATCAAATTACAGGACTTTTTTGCCGTCCATCCGCGTCTTCAAGAGCAATTTCCTGAAGGGATTGTACAGTTTGCTCAGCATATCGGAAATTTGCCCTTGGATGCATTGCAGGACTTTATGGTGAACGCGCACATGTTGGAGGAAGGGGCTGCTGAAGGTGCTCTCCCTCACGGAGAGATGCCTGGTGGATTGCCTGGAGACAACTTGGTACAGTTGGACTTTGTCGGAGAAGCTGATATTGATATTGAACGGGAGAATCCACCGTCAACTGGTGCGCGAGTAAGGGCTCAGGTGGTAGATGAGGCACCTCCTGCATTGGGTGAGGATGAAGAGGATCATGAAGAATTGGAGGAGGTCGGTATCTTCTGGCTGCCGTTGCTGTCGTCCATGCTGAAACAGTGTTCAGATCGCACCGTTGCCTATTCGTGTCTTGCGCAATCTGGTCAACCGCTTTTGGGGTGGTTCTAATGCTGAGGAGGAAGACTCATCAGAAGACGGATCACAGAGAGAAGCTGAGCTGGATGGGGTGGACTAAGGAGTAATGCCAGAAGTACTGTAGCTTAGCTGTAAGTGACGGTATTTGTTTGTACGCAAGTGGTAACCCGAATCTTGGGTTCTGTAAACTGTGCTGCGCTGTGCCTCAAAAGTCTCTTGCCAGGTTCGCCTTTCACGCGCCACTATCTCGTGCGCAGGCCCTGCCGACCTTTACTCGAACATTTAGGGAGGTCGTACCTCTTTCATGGACACTCATATCAACCATTCTCTTCCAGGCCCGGGTCCCGCCAAGAAGCGCAAGCGTAATTCAGGTTTGCCTCGCCATTGGGATGAACCCGAGCAGCAATCCAGCGCGTTACCGTACGATGACGATGCGGCGATCATAAAAGTAGAAGGGGGTGATGCGGTCGATGACGGGGAAGACGATGAGGATGAGGATGAGGATGAGGAGAGCCGTGAGTTGACGCATGACGAGATTTGGGACGACTCTGCATTGATTGCCGCATGGGAGTCTGCGACGGCGGAATATGAAGTAAGTCATTGACTGGCCCCATTATCTTGTCGCGTCATACTGACGGGTTAATGCGACAAGGCTTATCATGGTAAGGGCAAAGATCATTGGAAGAAAGAAACTGTGAAGAGATCTCCGTTGTTAGTGTTTTTTTCAATTCACTCTTGTGGGCTTTCGGCTGATATTTATCACACGTAGATGGTACAACGTACCGCCAGACCCATCCACGCTCAAAGACTCTACGGAGGTTGTACAGGGATTTGGCGCGACGCAACCGGACTCAGAGAACTCACGCCCGCTGGATTTCGAGACATTCGTGCCGAATCATGATCCAAGTCTCGCACAACCTTCACAGCCAGCTCATGAGACACACGGCATTCCTCCCGCTACCGGGGAGCATGTTAGCCGCGACGAGGCCTTCAACCGTATGTTGGGCGCAATGTACTGGGCTGGGTATTGGACTGCAGTCTACCATGTAAGTCTCACATCACACCAACCGGCGGGCCCAATTCATTTCGCTCATATGAGTTCCAGGGTCATGGACATGAACAGGGTGACAGAGAAGGGGTCACATATGAGACACGGGCGAATGTCCACCCTGAGAAGCAAGAAAAAGATGAGGGTGCGGACAGCCAGGATGAGGATGAGGATGAGGAGTTATTAATCCCGACAGAGAGGTGAGTGCAGTGGTGAGACCCACAGATCAAAAAATACTCGACTACCGAGACTCAGGTACAGTATCCAACCTACTGTAAGTACCTACGACCTACGAGACGCCACACAGGTAATGAGTTATTTCTGTCCCGGTTTGTGAGTGCTTGAATACAAAGGCACGCGCCATTCGTACCCGAGTAAAAATAATACTGAGGTAGCTGCCGTAGTACCTAGTACCGTCTAAGGTTGTGTTGTTGACTGAGTCATTGTGTGACGAAGTTCGGATTAGGCGAGCCTGGACGTTTTCCGGTTCGCCACTTCCACTGGCATCTGCGGCTTGCTCGCCCACGACTCTCATTAATCTAACAATTTTCCAACACTATTATGCCCAAAAGCCATGTCCGAGAAGATGGCCACTTGAAAAAATCCGTCAAGTTGGATTCAACGTCACGGCGGAATACTTATTATTTTAGTGACGGCGCAGATGTCCAACGCCATTTACAGAATCAGGATAGCCTCATGGACGGTGAGATGTTATCATTTTGCGCTGAAGGAAAGGCAGCCGACTGTTTGAACCGTTACAGTCCTCACTGCACTCCGCAACCAACTTACTATAAAATATGGTGAAGAACCTGTACAGCCCCAGGACGAGCGCTTGGCTCTTGCTCGTAGTTGGCTGGAGAGTGCTCCTGGTGCTCAGACTGTCTTCGACGTATGGGAAAGAACCACAGAGGTATGAGGTATTGTCTCTCTTCTTTTTGTCTGATTCGTTCTGAAAATATTACAGCGACAACCATCTCTTCTCGCACTGTTGATTTCCGTTCTGTCATCTCTTCTGACTGTCCTGTCAACGCAATACACGCATCACAAGTTTGGCCAACCCATTCTGAAGACGCTGTTATCTCCAGATTACCTCGTCTATATGAACAACTATCTAACCGCCTCGCATAATGAGCTCATCATTGCCACTCTAAAGCTCTTTCGCGCGATGTCTGCGTTTGGGGGAGGCTGTGAAAAAAGAGCGGTCTTGGAGGGATTTTCATGGGAAAACAAGGTACGTCCGGTCAGCCCTTTCATTCGTCTTCTGTGACCGTGCTTTAGAAGCTCCATAGACTGCTGTATATGAGACGCAGGGCAAAGGCGACTGGCTCAAATGATGTCCTTGCCGTACCAGGTTTGTGGGTTCCGGATAGAATTTTAGGGGGCTGAAGACTTCTTTAGATATTCGAAGTTTATATGTTCTTTTTATTCTCTCCTTCGTCGACGACTCTGCGGCTAGTTCGGTGAAGTCATCTTTTTTGGAGCAGCGCCATGATATCTTTCGCTCTATTTTTGGCGGCATTGATCAAGACCCATATCCTCTGGCTAGAAAAATTCTGGAAGTCGCGTGGACAGGAATCTGGCTGGATTCGAAAATCAAAAGGACTGTCAAAGTGAACGTTTTTAATGAGGCGTGCTTACATCTAGTACGTCCAGTCAGCCTCGCTTTGTGCGCATCTTCACGGGCCACTAGATTATGAAACTTTACAGTCGCCTTGATGGGGAAGGTTCTGATGATCAGGTTCCCGCTGACCTTGCGCATCATTTCCTTCTTGCCATATGTACACACCCTGGCGTGGGAGTATGTTTCAAGGACCGTGGCTGGTATCCGCGTGAAACCGGGGATGACGTGCCTGCTCAGTGCGGTAATGATGAGGCAACTCCTAAAAGTACACGCATTTATAATAAGATTTTGTCGCAAATTCTCAAATCCTTGAAAGTCAACGAGGACCCCCGCCAACAAGAACTTGCTCTGAGAATTATGTCGGCTTGCACAGAGCTTGTCTGTGGGTATGTGGCATCCTTCTATTACGGTCTTCACTGTTTGATGGAACTTAGTTACTGGTCGGCTGCCTCCTTGACTTTGGAGCCTCGACTCTCCTCCAAGTGGATCGCGAACATTGCATTTTTTGGCAATGTCATTTCACTTCCCATCCCTGAAGCATCGTTTTTACTACCAGGAAGCTTCCTGTATCTGCCCAGTCCACCTCCACTGTCCGCGTTCCTCGAGAATGTCTTCCCATCCGTCAATACCAAGGCTCACTTTTCGCGTGGTATCATGTCGGCTTCCCCATTGGTGCAGCATTGTACCGCAATGGCATTGGCGAAATGTCTTTTGAAGTATTCAGAGATCCTCAAGGTCATGCATAAAATCGAGGCTGAGCTGGAAGAGGTTGAAAGTAATGGGCAATGGAAGAAACGGAGGAACGAACTCGAGCTTGAGGCACGTCGACGAGTCCCTGACTTTCAAGTTGTCATTGCGTTCTCTCAAAAAGCTAGTGAAGAAGTCCAACCGGTTAGAGAACATACGGACGCAACCGCTACACCACCTGGTAAGGTCCGCATGGCAATGATGGCTGAGAGTTCTACGCGGCTATTGTGGCTCTACCATCTGTGTTTCCCATCTTTGATCGCCGAAGTGCGATACGATGTAGGAAAATTGCTGCAGAACTCTTTCGACGACAAAGTTGGAACGGACAATATTACGGGACCGACGTCGGGACTGGACACTCTGCGACGCTTGCATGTACTTCGCTTGCTGAGGGAGAGCAACCAATTCTTGGGGTTCGGCAAATCTGGTGAGTTGTACATCCGCTTAACGTACCTGAACTTATTTATCTGTGGCAGGTCCCCGCTCGTCCATCAGTATCCTCCTGACTGCATACGCTTCTGTTGATATCACGGCTATTCGGGACGCGATTAGGTCTTTGGTACAGCGCATCTTTTCTGGGAGTATACTGTTCGAGCATGATCCAGAGGAGGTCCGCTTTTGGCTATCCTCTTTGCCCATGGGTGCTCGCCTGCTTGATGTGGAGAGCCCGGAGGGTACTCCTTTATTGAACGAACAGGCTGCCGTTGTCAGTTTCTTAGACGACTGCGTACAGCTTTGTCTCAAGGCACCATATGGCTACATTGAAGAGCTTTCTGTTTCTACTAGTTTCGAGACTACCGCCAATGGTTATCAACTTGGAGGAAACACCCTGAGTCCACTCCTCGCGAGCGTTATGGAACAGATTTCGCCCAGAATTGCAGCCAGTCGTTCTCCCTGGGATACGCTGGCAATTGTGTCGTTTGCGCGGAGACTCATTGTCCGACTTGCCCGCAAAACGGAAGGTTTGGGGCTTTTGCTACATCTCTCGGAGAAATTCGTCTCCTCGCCTGTCAGAGAGATCGTGGAGGAGAACCACGTAATCGCTGCGAAAGCCGTTGCACAAGAGATTACGACGCTAAAGAACTATCTTTCGCTTCTGGGCAATCCGGCTGCTCCCGTATCAGTACCGGAAAGTACATCATCTTCTGTTGTGGATGATTTCTTAGATCGGTTCGAGAACACGGCTCCTCGTACGACTCTGTTCTTTCTCTCGTATCCTTGCTGACCAACATCCCCAGCGACTTCGAGCGGGCAGTGCCAGAGTTTGGCCTTTGAACTCATCGACTGTGTGCGGCTTAATTGCTCTCCATTTGACAAAGTGATGGCGACAAGGCTTATTAACTTCGTGTCGCGCATTCACTTGCCGGCAGTCCGTACGCTTATGACGTATATGGACCCGAGCCAACGGCTGCTCCGGGATCCTCAGTTCTTCACCTGGCTACGGCAACCACAGTCAAAGTGAGATCAAATTACGCTCTGTCGAATTCCCTACCCACCATATGACATAGAGCTCCGTTTGACTGGGCGTTCGTCCAATGCGGTCCAGAACAACTATCAGAAGTCGAATACCGGCAATTTCTGACCGGTACTGTCTTTGATGATCCACAGCCGTTCTTTGAGGCGAAATCTGCGCTGAACGTGATAGCGTATCGGTTGCTGTTCGAACAGTCATGCCTGTCGACTCTTCTATTGATTGCAGATATTATGCAAGCAGGGAGAAGCGTCCTTCACACGGAGGACTTCACGAGACTCAAGAAGCATTTGTTTAGTATGCCTCAGATCAACGCATTGTTTACGTCATCGACAATCAATTCAGAGATGGTTGAGCAAGGTATTGACGCGATAATCCTCTGGAGTTTCATATATTGATCATTAATTTCCAGGGATACACCACATTCTCGATGCGGCCGTGGATCCAACCAAAGTCGCTGATCGTAACTTCTTGTTGCCTTACAGCTCGCATTGGGCTCAATTGGCGCCGTCGGCTCCCCGTTTCAGTTTCACCACGCTTGCTCAAGTATGAAGAATTTTCTACCTTATCGCTCCCCTTTATGAGCTCACTTTTTATAGATTACTCTCTGGCTTCCATACATGGCTCACGAAGAAGTCCTTTCTATCCTTGACCAAGTTCTCCAGGATTTCAGTGCCATCGAAAAGGAGGGTATCCGTAAGGTCCTTCAAGCAGTGTTTTTAGCCCTCGAACAACATGTCAACAATACTCCTGGCGGTGTTCCTGGCTTGCGTTCGCGTCTTCCGCAACTCGTGTCCCTGTATTGCGTTCAACCGAACTGGGAACTGCTGGAGAGCTTGATTGCGAGAGCAATAGATTCTGCCTTTATAGCTTGGATTGATGGAGTTCCTGTTGATGCCAGTAACTCATCTGGCAACCTAGAGTCACTTGTTGTTACTTCTTGTTCGCGCTGGTCAAACCGAGCGGAATTCAGAAGCGAAGGGATCGGCGTGTCGGTTTTCCTCAACCGCCCCAAATGGACGTCACATACCGTGTCTATTGTTAAAAGCTTGATCTACGCCAGCGAAACTGCAAGACAGGTCAGCCGCACGTTCCTGGAATCCTCGGCATCGCTTAAACAGCCAGCGTTACATCTCGCTCCTGTAATATGGTCATGGTTCGATGCAAGTGACATTTCCGGCGTTGGATCGAGCGAAACATGGAGAAAGCATTTTGAACAACTGACAGCGAGTATCGTTGATAATCAAGCTCCCCGGCACCATCGCCTCACGTGTAGACGGGCTATTAATACCATGATTCAAAAGCTGCCGTCTCTTCGTTCCGAGCTTTTCTCCGACCTCCTGGCTCGTGTCTCGGACATGACTACTGACAATTTGACTTCTGAGATACTACGGTTGGGAAAAAGTCTGATCGAGATTTTACCTCAGGAGAGCGATACTTTTGTTCATTCCCTTCTGGAGCATGCACTAGGTTGGGCGTCACTGTCATTCGGTGGTCCTGACAGTTTGGACGACAGAATTGTAACAGCTCTAGGTACGACGCTGTTGATTTTTTGATAGTTCCAGGTGCTAATTATTTGAGCAGCGACTTTCGCGAAGTGTTTTTCAAGCATCGAGCCACGCCTCATCGACCCTGTCCTCACGGCATTGATCCAGTATCGGTTATCTGATGCAAGAGCAGTCGAATGCGGAGTGATCCTGGTTGACTCCACAAATATAAAGGCTTGTCCATCGTGCCTTGAATTGAGCGAGCGGTTTCTGATTCCAGAATTATAGCCGCTCCTTGTTAACCGACATCTCCAAAGTATCGTTCAGCATGCTGACTTCTACACGCACACCGAGACGAATGCGACTACCCGAGATTCCATCATCCACCTTGTACATGCCTTCTTCCTAAAGCATCCTACGAATACTTGTCAACCCAGCCACGTTTTTCCTCTCTCTCTCATCTATGGCGGCACGTTATCAGTCGCAGACCGCCGACTCTTCAATATCTTCTCTCTTTTCGAAGAGACAAGAAAAACTTCGGCGGCATCTTTGTTGGTTCGTTCCGTATCAGGCTTAGACAACCCATTGGATATCCTCTTGAACCTCGACCCCGCCTCCGTCTTTCGAGCCTCTCTGTCCTTTCCCCCTTGGAGGAAACTGGATGATCTCGGACATCATCTCGACATTGCACACCCGCTCGACGCCCGAATTTGTGACCCTGTGTTCGTCGTCTTGCTTATTGCTCATGTTCTAGCTACCCGACGGCCTTCCTCTACTATGCAATGGGTCCAGTTGTTCCGAACTAACGTCGTCAGCCTGCTGATCCGCTCACTCTCGTCTTGGAATGGTTTACTCCGCGATACATGTATAGCCCAGATTAGTGTCATCATGGGTACTCTTCAGGTATGTCAACACTTTTCCCCCCGCAATGCGGAGTTAATCGCAGCCCCAAAAGGATGTCGATATGCAAGAAAGACCCCACGTCCTTTATATCTTACACCTACTGAAGGATGCTTTCAAAGACCCTCTCAAGGAGCCATCGCAGCGATTGCCGTCATTCACAACGTTACTCCTTTCCCACGCCTTGCGGGGTGTTTTCTATCCAGAACATTTTATTTACCCTCTCACTGCGCAATTCCTTCTTCAACGGACGGAGCTTGATACAACCGACGTCCCAATGTTGTATTCCATGTTGTACAGCAGTTCCGATAACTGGAGAAAAGAGCGCAGTTGGATTCTGAAATTTCTTGCTGACGCTATGCTAGGCGCAGGGGATGACGAATGGAGAGCCTTCAAGCGGAGACACACTTGGGACCTGTTAGCTAGTCTGTTCCAGAGCAGAAGACAAGATCGAACACTGAGGAACGAAATTTTGGAGGCACGTCCCCGTTCTGTCTTTCTCCTCTGGTAAATAGACCTAACATTTCAACGTCTCAATAGGTCTTACTCAACCTTACGAATAGCCGACGGATCACCACGTCTCTTATACTGAAGTCGGGGCTGCTCTCATGGATTGAAATAATGCTTTTGGCCCCTCGAGAAGACGAGAGTTTGTTATGGATGAGAGTACTGGAGAACATCCTTGACGTCGTCGACCCTGTAAAGTTAGAGTCAGCTACAGGCGGTGAATGGCGCGCGGCGATTGGGAGGTGTATGGCTCTACTTCAAGGCAATACGGGTGCCTATGTCGTCTTCTTGGTTGTGACCCAGACTAATCGTTTGTTAGCAGCATCAACGTCTCTCATTACTACACTTCGGCTCAAGTCACGCATTGTCATGAAGCTTGGCCTGCTGTCAGGTCCCACCATTCCCATACTCCGTATCCTCCTTTCACATTGTCTCGTCGACCTTCGTAATATGGAGAAGGAGCTGATCATCCCGACGATCCCAGCCGTGCTGCGATCATCCTCTCAGTCGCGACATACATCCTACAGCTTACGCGAGGTGATCACTGCAGATTCTCACGAGCTCTGGGGAGAAGTCATTGTTAATCTATGGCGCGCATCGATGACATCCAGAATCGCAGGCAAGGCATGGGACGAACTCACTCCGAGGATACTTGTTTGGAATCTGCTGGTAGATGGCGAAGATCACGCAACAGAGTGGGCGCGAAGAGAGGTGGTTTGGAATATGACTCAAACTATGTAATTTTGGTCATCATCGAAGGTGCCCATGTGAGTCGGGTCGATCTATCCTGAACGAGAGGCGGTCATTGAGAGCTGCGGAGTCAAACAACATTGATCTCAACGTCCGAATATAATATACACCCTTATGGATAGACTACGGTGGGGAGAAACGAACGAAAGAGAACGAGAACAGACCTTGCCATGAGCATGTCAGTGTCACGTGATGACGGCATTTGCAGTGGCAGGAGTCACGTGAGGTGTGCCACTGCCATTCACTTAAAAATACTAGCAGATCGCCACATGGCCCACATCACAACAACCGCATTTTCACGACACTCCTGGCTCAACCAAATGTTGGTCAAACAAGTCCAACACTTGTGTTGAAAATAGTTCTTATGGCCCTCAACGTAACACCAGTACTGGTGTTATGTTGAAGGCAAAAAGGATTATTTTTCATGTCCATTATCCCACCTACGGAACCTATTTCTCCTAAGGAGTGAACCGTTGCCACGCTCAATACTGTATACTTGCGCGATGCGGTGGCATCGCTACTGTGTGTATCTCCTGAGTGGTCTTCCTTTCATGGTTGAAGACTCATGGTTCCACGTGTCACAGACCTATGGTTTCCGTGGCACCATCGCAGGCACACGCAAGACAACACCCGGTATTGCCGTGCGGCGGTTTGATGTCGCACATCATATGCTCAAATTTCATATAGGGCTTCGACTCGCCGAGAAGTACATTATACTTGTTGGTGGGATAGACCCACATCGATTTGATCTTTCGACCCATGATCATGCTCAAAGATAATCATATCTGGGTCAGCTGGTAGGACATTCCTCACGTAGTCTTAATCTTTGCGATTTTCCCCCTTCATGATGACCCGGGACAGGATCGATCACCGTGGCGATCGTGCGCGCACGCGAAGTTGGTAGCTTTCCGCTTCTCTTGGATGTTAGAATGCGCAATGAAGAGGAGGCTAACGAAGCCATCGTGGCTGGTGCTAATATGACAATGCTCAACAATATCGAGGTCAACGCGCTGGTTTCCGTGGCGCGACATTTACGTGAACGCTGGAAGGGGGAGGGTAGGAAGTTCCTGCCCGAGACGAACGGGGGCATATCTGAACCTAATTTGGGCAAGCGTGCCATCGCTGGTAAGTAAACTCCACTTCACGGTAGGACTCATCGTCATATTTGTGCGAGTAGAGATTGATATCTTGAGCTCGAGCTTCGTGCACGAGCTCATGTCACACACTGACTTCGCTCTGAAAACTCAGATGGCTTCGAGATGAAGGAATGCGATGACTTATTTGTTATAGTAGGCCCCATTGTCTATCTCTCATTTATTCATATACAGTATCTGGAAGAAACATTAAACCATTTTAGGACGTTCAAAATCGACAAAGACATCCTTCAAGATCTCATCTAAGGTTTCCTCGATGCTTTGAGTCCCAACTTCACCCATAAATTCCTCGATTGCAAAGGATGGTTTCATAGGTGCCTCCGTCGTAAGTAGGCCCATTGTAGGCGCTCCCCATTCAGGGATGTCCATCGTGGGGCACCAGTCAGGGAACTGGATTGCGGGAACCGCTGCAGAGAACCCCATGGAGTTCCCAGTGTCGTTGCTACTGATCGCGGGTGCGGATTGAAGCTGCTCATCCAATGGCGGCTGTTCTTGCTCCGCCATCGGTGGTGACGGTTCTGAAAGCTGCATTGGAGGTACCTTCATTGCACGCACACCCATATCAGCCGAGCTAGCACCTTCACCATTTGCCAGCGAGTCGCTGGTAATGCCCAACTCTGATTTTCCTACGTCATCTCCAACCGACGGGTTCCTTTGCCCACTAGTCTTGTTCTCCGTTATACTCTCGGTCAGACCTGGAATGATCCGCAGGAGGAGGTCGATTGGGATCTCGCCAAGGCCGGGCTGCTCCGAAATGGCATAGGCCATGGCTAAATGGATGGTATCTGGTTGAGAGATGGACGTTGATCCGCCCACAACGGGGGGCATCCTTGCCTTGGCTTTAGTACAATGCGCGCGGGCCTTCAAGGGCGGGGGCTGATAGTGGCCTGCCGAGGATGGCCTCCGAACTGGCACGGGGATGGGCACCCCGTCAAGCTTTTGGGGAACTGCGCCAGGCATTGAGAAGGGGAGTGATTGGGATGCAGAGGACGAAGATTGTGACATTGGATGGAAAAAGGTATGCTATGCGTGTGTTGCGGAGGTTAAGGGTATTGGTTCAACGATGTGGATATGGTGGGGTGGAATGGTGTTTATTAAGTAGAGCAACCACGCTCGACACACGGTGGCATATATACGGTGAGCAATTGTGGATTTAAAATAAAAATAAAAACGGAAAAGACTAGGTTACAGGCCCCAGGGGAAAGCTTGTGTTGTGGTAACCACGAGAGCGAGCAACAATAATAAAAGCCAGACACGTTGTGAAATTCTTTGCATGGACAAAATGCGCTCGTGTCAGAATAATGGGAATCACCACGCATAGTTTAGATAATGGAATCTGGACCTTTCCCTTTCAAAGTTGATGTATCTGCGGTGCCACCACCTTTCGGCGCGAATCTGAGTCATCACAAAGCTCGATGGCTGATGGCAAATAAATAAAGCATAAAAGGAGCAAGAAGCGGGCAATGGTGTCCAATGAAAAGCAAGACTGAGACTACGAAGAGAATAGATGGGAAATACATAAGAAAAGATACATATCGGCTCGACTATCTGACTCGTTGTCAGGCAATCCCAGGAAAAGGTCTGTCGGCGCGACGCGTTGAGGAGAAGACCGGGACTAGGATGCCCCGGACGGCTGATGATGAGGTTAGGCGAGCCGGAGCGGTCTTGCACGAGTGCAGCCGTGATATCGACCTTACACAAGGCAGACAGGTGGGCTTGTGGGCGGGTTCTTCTGTTCCCACTTGATTAGTTCGGGAAAGAAGGCGAATTCCTGGAGGCATTTGCAAAGAACATAATCCAGAGCAGCGGTCATCCTTGCTTGAATGGTGTGGTTATTTGGCTCCACCCTTCTCGGACATTGGAAACATATGGAATGCCGACGCAAGAAAGACCTCGTGGCCTCTACAAGGCCCAGTGGAAGCCGGGGCTGAATGGATAACACTTGTTTGCTAGTTGCAGTGTGCATTGGCGGGGTACTGTACCCGCTTACTGGACTCGGGGTATGGCTTAATAAGCCGAGCGTGCTATGTCAATCTCCAACTTGTCTTTGCAATTCCCATCTTTCCTGACAAATAGCTATGGTCAGCCACCTCAGTGAACTGCTCCATAAAAGAGGACTGTATGTGAGGAAAACAGCATTCAGAAACCCTCTAAACCACACATACCTCTTACAATGGCCACTTCCAAGCTCTTTCAACCCATCCAGGTCGGCGCGGTAACCCCACAGCACAGAGTCGTGGTGGCACCCTTGACCCGATACCGGGGGAACACCAAGCACACACCCACTGATCTTCTGGTCGAGCACTATGCCGCACGTGCCAGCATACCTGGCACGCTGATCATCAGCGAGGCGACTTACATCGCCCATAAAGTTTCTGGCAACGCTTTCAATGTGCCCGGCATCTGGTCAGATGAGCAGATCGCTGCATGGAAGAAGGTATGTTTTCTCCTTGTGACTCCCCTGCACGTGCAATCCTGATCACTTCTTATGTCCCAGGTGACGGACGCGGTCCACGCAAAAGGATCGTACATGTACTTGCAGCTCTGGTCACTCGGACGTGCTGCATCGATCAAGCAACTCAAGAGCGAGGATCCTTCTTTCGAATATGTCTCCGCCGGGGATGTTCCTCTTCCAAGAGAGCCACTACATGAGGAGGAATACGGCGATGACGCACCGCGCCCACGTCCGCTAACCAAGGGCGAGATCGCAGAGTACGTGCTGCTGTATGCGACAGCGGCACGCAATGCGGTAGAGCGTGCGGGCTTTGATGGTGTTGAGATTCATGGCGCGAATGGGTACCTCCTCGATCAGTTCCTCAAAGAGACTTCGAATAACCGCACGGACGAGTACGGCGGTTCCCCAGAGAACAATGCGCGCTTCGTGCTGGATGTAGTTGCAGCTGTTTCTGAGGCGGTCGGCGAGGAGCGTGTCGGCCTCCGCTTGTCCCCATGGCTTACTATCTTTGGTACGTGCATTTGTTTTCTGAGAGATTTCTTCCTCATGCCGACATCTTACTTGTGAACTTTTCCCCCGACCGTGGCAGATAATCCTGGGAACAATCCGGTTCCTGTGTTCTCTTGCCTTGTGAAGGAGCTACGGAGACGTCACGCGAACTTTGGGTACTTGCACGTTGTTGAACCACGGGTTCGAGGCATATTCGACCGCGATGACTGCGCCGTCGAGAGAGAGTCGAACGACTTCTTGCGCACCATTTGGTCCGGCAAGCCCTGGATCTCTGCAGGCGGGTTCTCCCGCGACAGCGCAATCAAGCAAGCCGACGAGAAAGGAGAGCTGATTGCCTTTGGGCGGTACTACACATCGAATGTGAGTTTGATTCCCGTCGTCTCACCTCTCGTGTTCTGTGCTCAATTAATGTGCTCGATAGCCCGATCTTCCCACACGGCTTCAGAAAAACATTCCGCTGACGTCGTATAACCGTGAGGTGTTCTATGTCCCCGAGTCACCCGTAGGATACAACGACTACTTGCCAGCAGATACCTCAATTTGGGCGGCTGCATGATGATTTACTACTACGTATGTAGAGACCATTAGACAAGCGATGTACTTAAATTAGACCAAATCCAGACTCGCTACAATAGGATACTTCTAATACTCGTGATCCATCAAAGGTTTCACATTAGTTTCAAAGTTGCAGCAACTCCGCAACTCGAGAAATGCTTGAAACATTGAAACTGCTGGAAACTTCAGTACTTTTATCGTTTAGGCTTAGTTCCTATTCAAAGTTCTGGACATTTTGGTTGAAAGTGTTCTCGATCCTTGCATCGTGTCCAAGGCGCTCTTGATGGCAAGACGTGCGGAAGTATAAGGGACCGGCTGGTTTCTGGTTTATGAGCCCATTTGCTTTACCAATACTCATTCGAGTGTCAGCTGGAGTCCGAGCATATTGTGCATAGATCAAGGTTGATGCGCCTGTTGAGCCGAAGCAGAGAGGCGCGTCGGACGTCGACCGTGGGACACATTCTTTACTTTATGCCTCACCACAGCTCATGCGCTATCGCAGAGCAACTCTTTGCCTCTTTCACGTGTGGGCTCAGGGTACCGTTGGACGAGGGGAGATGGAAGCTCGTGTTCACAATTAAGCCGGAGCGCCCCTTTCTCTCGTCGACTCTAATTTCGGGGACGCCAGTGTGGGGGGTGCTTGACTATGCTGTTCACACATTCTCTTCTTTTTTTGTAAGTCGAATTCTGGTCAAATATATGGATTTGAGTTCTCCTTCCTCAGGGTGGGTTTTCACAATTAATTGGGTGTCCTCGGTGGTGCGCCGTGCCTCGATGGTGATGGTGCAAGGGTTCGTGGCCTCGTGGAGATGGCACTTTGGGCACCTTGGCACCTTGGTGCTTTGGTACGATGTGTCGTAGCACTTGTGCCAGTCAGTGCCAGTGGCCGGATGAGAACAATGCTCCAGCCAGTAACAAGAGCCTTGTGCTTGAACCAGTGCTCGGAGGCTGGCAAAGTCTCAAGTTCCCCTGACGCCCTTGTGGATTACAATTGTTGTCCCGACGCATTTGCCTTGCTTTCTTTGCTGTGCCAGTGGCACCCATACGCATTTATAGCTTCATCCCACACCCTACATGCACCCCCTCCACACATTGATTGCTGCCTACCTGCAACACCATGAGGTCACTCACGGTGAGTTCTCACCCTTTGCCCTATATGATGACTCACACTGTCTTATTATCTCTCTCTCCCACATGCATGCAGGCATTCCACCTCACACACCCAATGGGATCGTCCTCACCCCCAATGTCCATCTCTCTTTCCCACTCCCTCGAATGGCACATGCTCATCCGGCCATTCAAAGAAATAGCCAACCGGCTCGCTCATTTCTGGTCATACCTCAGCGCCAACCTCAGCGTCAATCTCTCGAGTCCTCTGAAATTGAGCCTCTGGGATTTCCTCCCGGGACGTGCCAGCCGACGCTACAGACACTATCGATCTCTGGCCGAGGAACAGAGATGGTGGGAAGACTCGGCGCGAATTCGGGCCTCTTTTGCAACTTCGGACGCGCGTCATGGAAAACCCGCCAGAAATGTCTCTGCCCCAGAATGCCCTAGTCCCATCCCGCTCATCATGTCCTACGTCCCGCGACTACTACCACGATACCGCGATCACTGCCCCTTGGACGATGCGGCGACCGAGTGCGAGCTGACGCCGTCCGTTTATCGAAAATGGCATAGACTGGTGTTCCCCAACAAGGTACGCTCCGCTACCCCGAACTCTGAGAGAGCCTGGGATTGAAGAGCCGTGACAATTGTTTTTAGGCATTACCCTCCCGACGTGAGGTAACGAGGATTATCAGATACCTCAGCACGCGTGATCGCCGGGAGATTGCCCGAATCGCGCGTCTTGTCCCCGACGAGGCACTGGCGCGAAAGGGGTTCTCACCATCACCGACGTACCTCGACCACTGGAAAAGCTGGCTGGAGCACAAGGGCCCAGACCTGACTATTGTTTTCGAGTGAAGCTAGACCTAGATTGTTTTCGCTTATTTGTGCATGTATCTTCATTGGGCGTACTGAGTGTCAACCTAAAACACCTCACATCTGTGCGCGACGCATTATGTTCCGCCTTACCCGACGCCTCTCGCTACCTGCTCCGGCACTGCGGCCCCAGCGCAAGAATGGTACGTCTACACCTGAGCCAGCGCGGCCTTCCGCACTTCGGAAATCCAGCCACCCCCACACAGGGAGTTGAAGCTCGCCCATAACAAGAATTCGGGCGTTCACCAATCTTTCCATCGGCACAGGCGTGAGGAGATGTAGCTTGGACCCGTCGTTCGATACACCACGTATGAAAGCCAGTCCAATGCAGTTCGAGGATGCAGGATCGGGCGGCAGGGACCCAGGCGTGTACAGTTCCTTCATTCCTTCTTCTGAGGCCGGTTGGGAGGAGACGAGCGCGACAAGCGCGCCCGCCAGCACCTGCCCTAGCTCGGTCTGGACGACGTCTTCGGCGCCGGCACCGACAAGCACGATGCGATCAAGCGCGAGACTGGACGTGATTTCATAAGGCGGTTGCGCACAGAGAGGAAGGCCCGTGTTCCAACGAGAGGCGGCCATTTGTCCGAAAGGATTGGCATGTGTGGGGTCGGGGGATACTGCGTAGAAATAGGAAAGTAAAGAGAGTGCTCGGTGGTCGGAGGGGGCGAATCGTTGTGGAGGTGTAATAGGTTCTAACGTGCGGAGGTGCGGCCCACCCGGTTCGACGGCATCGTTGGACGGGGAGGCTTCGAAATTGAAAATGTCGGAGGGTTGTACTAACTCCTCGATTCGTCGTGCGAGGTCGGCACCAAGGCCTTTTGTCCAACCCATGGTGTTGATAACAAGCGGGATAATGTCTGCGATGCGACCATCATCTTCACCATCCCCAACGTCAATAAATAAGTTTGCGAATTGAAGATCTAGTCGATAATTTTCGACCAATGCCTGAATGGCGCGCAGGTAGTGTGATGGTGAGGAACGTGGGTTATGTGCACCAATATAATGCGCTTGATGCGGAAGGGTGGGGTGTGTGAAGGGTGGTCCAAAAACAGGTTGCTCAATGATGTTCAGAGCTACCATTCCGCCAGCAGTGAACTCGGATTGACCGAGGTCACATTCGAGGAAGGCCACCCGGCGATATCTAGAGACAAGTTAGTGAGTATAAGGGCTGCGATAGTTTTCAGCTGCATACCGGAAACTCAACCGGTTGGCAAGCATACGGGCAAATGTACTCTTTCCCGATTTTTTCTGTCCCTTCACCAGAAAGACATGAGGTTTAGGGAGACCCGCTGCCTCGTCTACAGAGAGAAATGGCGCTGCAGAGAAAGCGGCTTCCCAGGACGGTGGTACCTGAAATGCATGCATACCGCGGACGGCATGAAATACCTGGCATCCCCTGTGAGTAAAGTAAACGCCTTTGGAGAACGGAAAAACGTACAAAGTGGACGCCTCCAAAAGGTATATCAGAGGCTCCCTCAGTGTCTGCCCGATGGAAAATGCCTTCAAAGGTACGCATGACACGTCCGAGACCCTCAACGCCCGTTCGCAGTTCTTGTAACACAATGATTACATCCCCTTCATCAATAATGCTCGTTATTTGAGCGGGTATATCGTATAGGGATTGCGATGACTCTCCATGTGCTATGAGCGCCTCGATCACGGGAATGGGTGATGACCGCGGTGCGAAGACACGGTGGGCGACCCGGGAAGGCCGAATAACTGTTCCCAGCAGGGAGATGGAGCCACGGAGGACACGAAGCCGATATGCCCCCACGAACGACACTGTCACTGATGGGGAGAGTACCAAGGCGATAGCAGGACCGCTTAGGCCGAGCGCGGACCCTTCGTCCAAGGAGAGTCGAAAGATGTTCTGTCCATAGATTGGCCGATATGTAGACAATATTTGAGGTTCCTCGTTAGGAAGAGGGCGATCGAAAGAAAAGAGCTGCGAAAGATCCGTGGGAGGTTGCTCGCTCGCGTCCGACGCATCGTCAGAAGAGTCCACAAGAGGGATGACAGGGCGACTCGGAGAATAAGCTTTCGTGCGCTCTCGCAAAGTAGGCTCTGAGGGGGGTTGGTCCAAAGTTATTGATATATTTAAGTTGTTGTCGCCGTAGTCGAGGGAAATGGCATTTTCCTCGGACGTGAATGAATTTGACGCTATGGACAGGGTCGTCGTATTGTCATTTTTCTGTTCGGAATTGGACGGTGAAGGGACTTTTTTTGGCTTTTTCGCGAGTGAATTTACGCCTGGGGAGTTCGTGCGCGGACGCTTTGTTGAGGATTTTCGAGAGGGAGAGGTGTTTTGATGGTGGAGACGGGCGTTGCGGGCAGCGATAGCGCTTAGCATAGAGAGCGACGGTCGCGTTCACGTACACTTCTTGATTTATGACCCAACGGGGCTGTCGAGTTACTCTTCGTCGTCTTTCATTTAGAATCTCTCTATTTCCTCTCTATCAGCGCCCACACGCCCTTTCCCTTACTTAGACACCAACCGTCAGCGCCTATCCTCTCCCTCACCGAATGGAATCCCCTTCCCCGCTTCGGCCACATCGTCAGGACACCTTCGACTTGCATGAAGCAATCGTCTCGGACGAGCAATCTTATCTCACACAAATGCACGGGGATGCCTATCCCTCCGATGAGGAACACTCAATGATGGATGACGACTCCGACCCAGACGAGCGTGATGGCGACTATGCCGACGACGACGATCGCTCATCCTCTCTTTCAATCCCAAATGAATCTATCGACTTTGATCTGGTATACTCGCTACACAGCTTCGCCGCAACAGTCGAAGGCCAGGCCAGCGTCGTCAAAGGCGACAGCCTCGTCCTGATGGACGATAGCAATAGCTACTGGTGGCTCGTGCGCGTTCTCAAAACACAAGAAATCGGCTATATACCAGCAGAAAATATAGAAACACCGTTCGAGCGTCTTGCGAGGCTCAATAAGCATCGCAATGTCGACGTATGTGTTCCCCCACCGCCTTCAATATATTCTCGAATAACTCGTGTTACAGTTGGCTTCAGCTACACACGCTGAGATGCAAGACGGCCTTCAGGAGTCTCGCGACCACTTTCGTAACAACATGTCTTCCCGTGCCGGTTCTAACTCGCCTACTCCCGGCAATGGCAATGACGCGCGTGTGATTGCCCGGTCACGACAATATGCACGACGATCCGTCATTTTCACCCCTGCTCTACAGGTTCACCGTTATCCTCCGGCAGTGTGGGGGGAAGAGGAGGAAGTGGACGATGACGACGAGTGGGAAGTTGGCGGTTATGAGGACGAGGATCCATCGCTCGCGGAGGACGCTGCGTTAGCAGAGCAAGAGCGTCGCGGAGACGGGGGTGGTGAGTCGGATGATGGAATGAGCTGGGAGGAAGCACTTCCGGACCAATCGCATCTTCCAGGTACAGCAGAGGAACAGCGTCGACAACAGGAACTCCACGCCCAGCAATTGCAGCACCAGAAACAACAGCAGCTCCAGCAACGACAGGAGGCGGAGCAGCAGGCAGCTCAACAACAACGCCAACAGATCGAGGAACAACGCCGCCAGCAGCAGCTTATTACTCAAATGATGGCTCACCAAGCAGCCGCTACCCCATCCACCCAAGGGACAACTGGGCTCTCGGTTCGCACGCCGGACTCTCGCGAACAGTTGGTTCCGCCGCAAGACACCTCCACCTCCATTTCCACGTCTCCCTCTTCTTCCAACTCACCTCGTTCAATCGATCCTGCTGAGGCATTGGAGACGAAGAAGATAAGCATCACGCCATTAGTTGTGCAGGATAACAACCAGCGTGGTCAGCCATCATGGCAAGCACAACCACAACCACGTTCCGACGGCCCTATGCTTCCCAGCGAGGTCATGCAACGACAGGAGGATGATCGCAAGCGAACCCGGGAAGAGATTGGGGCACTCGAGGATGCCCGTAAAAAGGCCAAATCGCCTAGTCGTACAAATGGTGGACCAGCAAAGTTACGCAAGGAGCCGCAGTCGGACGACGAGAGTGGGAAAGAGAAGGACAAAAAGGGCAAGTCCGGTGGATTGTTTGGTAGGCTCTTTGATCGGCGCAAGGAGAAGCACAAGGAGAAGGGCACCAATGATTCCATCGACATCAGCCGGAACACTGACACGCGTGGCTCGGAGGAGTCTGGCCGCTCGAGCAACCACACCGATAATAGTGGAAGTGGAGGCGTGCAAACCCCCCCACGAAGGCCGGCACCACAGGTAAACACCCCGCCTGTGTCGCAGCATACCACGAACCTGCGCCAGCGCGACAGAGAGCAACAGGCGTTGTATCAACAACAATACCTCACTCGTTCACCTGCATCTCCACCTGAGGTTCAATCATTGCTCCAAGTATCTCCAGCAAGCCCGCGGCAGGGGGCTATTCCCATTGGTAATGCATCAGCCACCCTATCACCGACTAGTGATGGCCGCCGTCCGCGTCCCGGCTCTCTCTTGATTGGCGGAAATCTCAGCGGAGATGGCTCAAGTTCAGTTCCCGAATTGAGCGTCATTCGTGTCTTTGCCGGAAAGAAACTACAAACGGAAGCAACCTTCAAAACTGTGCTACTCAATTCCTCGACGACGTCAGAAGAACTGGTCAAGCAGGCCATGCAGCGCTTTCGACTACCCGCGGGGGATGATACAGCGGACTATTACTTGACTGTCAAGCGACTTGAAGGCTCATCTGCGGTGCTGCGTCCCGAAGAGAAGCCACTTGTCGTCTTCGAGACCCTCGCCGAGGCTGCTCTCGACCTACCAAAAGTCAAGCGGAGTTCCGTTGGTAGTATTAGCTCCATCGCCAGCAACCTGTCACAACACCCAGCTATCAAAATGTTGCCGATGAATGACTTCACAGATGACACAGCAGTCAAGATTTACCTGAACAGGCGCGCGGAATCTGGTTCCGACGAGAGCGCGACGGCTGAAGAGGGTGATACCTCGACAAATACCGAGTCTTCGCAAACCGATGGAGGACCCAGTGGGGTCCGCTTACGTCCGCAAAACCTCACGATCGCCGGTACCACAGTACCCTCAGAACGCTTCAGTAGCCCCACATTCCGCTTCGCACTCCAACTGTTGATATATCCAGATGATCTGCCGGATGACATGGTGTTCGATCCCCTTACCGAAGCAATTGTGTTCAAGAACACCCTTCGTGACCGTTCTCAGGTTACGGCACCGCCCGCGCCATTCCGTCGCAAAATTTTCGTGTTTCCAAAGAACATCACGGTTGCTGAGGTCACTGAGATTGGCTTGGAGAGATTCGGAATACTGGATGGCGTGGTCGACGGTGGTGACGAGGTCGAGGACAAGAACATAAAGCGACGTAGCTCGTCACGTGTACGCTATGTACTCAATGTCCTAGTTGATGGGAAAGGTTGGTGGATTGGTGGTGACTTTTCTTCCGTGGCCACTCATACTCATTTTAATGATTCCAGAACGCGAGCTGATCCCCTCAGGTAAAGTGATCGACGCCTTCCCTCGTCCGCCAAGCTATCGTCCCGCCGAGCGCAGGCTGAGTGACAGCAAGCGACGCTCCTTCGACTCCATGCTGCTCCTTGGTGGCCCTGAAGATGTTGCTCCGGAGGACCCAGTGTTTACCCTTCGCCGTGCCGTCACGTATCGCACCTCCTCGTCACGCCGCCGTCACTCCGCGCCACTCGATGAGATCGCGCTCCAGCAGCTACATCGCGAATCTATGTCGGGCTCCAGCGTCGCGTCGGAGGACGGCGATGTGAAACAACGCCACATGACAAAACAGGAACTGATCACGAATCAAAGGGCTGCGTGGCGCGCGAATCAGCGTGCAATCCTGTCCGCACAAGCGAATTCGCAGCGCGGAGTCGATTTGTTGTTACCCAATAACGCGGTGCTACGATCCTCACGGTATGATACGGATGAACGGACGCGCTATTCTTATGTCGAGGGTGGCGAAGCGTACGACATCAGCGATATCATGGAGGAAGAGTGGGATTCTTCATCCACTGGTCAGAGCGATTTACTCGTCGGTGTTCTCGACCGTGGCCGCGCCAGAGATGGCGTGGACGAAAAGCTTCATCGAGTCCTCAGCAAGATCAGGGATGGTCGCACCATTCAGCGCACAGCCTCATCAACACCGCCGTCTGCGACCACTGCGGACAGCATATACTCGGATGCGGGGCAAGTCGAGGAGTCAGCGACTCCTGCTGAGCGGTCAACATCTACGACACCCATCGAGAGTAGAGGTAGTAAGGCAGATGATATCCTACCTCGCGGGCTATCCCCTACCTCTGAGCGTACGGTTACGCCGGACATCCGTAGGCAGCGAGCTGGCACTCCTTCGTCCGTTTCCCAGGGTAGGTCGACCCCTCAGCAGCAGCAACAGCCTATCCAGGCACCACTGGCGCCACATTTGCGTCAGGTATCTATCAACTCTGTGACGACCGATACATCTGGGTATCGCACCGCTGTGGGCTCGCCAATCACCACATCATCCCCTTCGCTCATCAAGCCAGGACCAACAAGGCAACGAAAGCCAAAATTAACGCTGCCGAAGGACGATTTTGGCGTGTCGCATATGATGGCGATTATCGAGCTCGCGGGTTTGCAGGACAAACCCCCACCGCCTGAGTCGGTGCACCCCATTGATGAGATGTTGTTTGGGCGGCCGATGAATATGAACGAGCTACATCCGTCGATCAGGGATGTCTACGCACCGACGTTCAAGCAGTTGGATGAGATGGACCAGGCAAGTGATGCTCGAGATCGTTTCTATGTAAAAAACTGACTTTGGCCTTTTGTCTCTTTTGTATCTATCAATAGATGCTGGATGATCTGCTTCAGCAAGCTCTCGCATCGTGAAAATTACTTTTTTTTTTTTTCTCTCTTTTCGTGTCTTTCCCTCACACAGTAGCACTTATTTATTTGATGAATTCGATCTTTTGTCAAGTCCACGTATTTTTTGCTATCCCACTTAATTTGTATTGCTGTTTCTGCATTTCCATGTTTAATAATCATTGCAGTAATAGACGAACGCTCGTTACAGTATTCGGGCTGTTCTTTTCCCAGCCAGTCGTCTTCGTCTATGAGATAGATCTGAGATCTACGTCTTAAAGCTCCGCCTGTGCCACGATTAATCTTAATCACTGGCATCGCTCATCATACGAAGTCTGAAACTACTGTATACACACATACACATATAACGACGCGCCCAAAAAGAAAACGAAGACTCGCTTCAGCTACAAACGATATTGATGGCATCGTCCTCAACAGCAGCGCTACCACCAACACCTAACCCAGCTCTCGTCCTCTTCGCACGTGGCGTAATCGCACGTCTAGAACACTGGCCCGCCCTCCGCATCGCCGTCGAACAAGGCTGGGGCGGTCACTCATCGCGCGAAAAGCGCCGCTGGCTCGCCTCCGAGATAGTCGACGCCTTCTCCACCTCCACCAACAGTAACAGTAACGACAGTGATGGTAATGCATCGATGATATCGATGTCGACGCCAGGCGCGGACTACATAGCGTTGATGTTGGCGCAGGTGCTTGAGGATGAATTTGACGCGACGTTTGAGGATGGGAGCGTCGAGGCTGTTGCGGAGGATATTGTTGCGCTTTGGGGTGCTGGGGAGGATGTTGTGGGGATGTGGGAGAGGAAAGCGGAGAGCGTACGAGGGAAGAAGGTTGATGTGCGGGAGGAGGTTGGGAGTGGTGAGGATGGAGATGAAGACGAAGATGAGTGGGAGGATGAGGAAAGCGGGGAGGAGGGAGAAGGGGTACCGCAGTTGGTGCCAGCTGCTGCTGAAGTGCAGAGACCGACTAGATCTAAGCCTGTTATAGACGAAGACGGGTTCACACTCGTACAAAAGGGGAAACGATGAACGGGTTAGAGCATGTACATTTCTGGCCGCCCAATACCACGAAAAATGAGTGAAGAACAACGTTATGTATTAAAGATATAATTTTTCGCCATCTAGGTTATACGATGTTGCCACCTATGCAACGAAGCCATAGCCCTTCTCGATGTTCTTTTTGAGATCAGGCAAGCACGCCTCGAGTAATTTTTCCTCCTCGACGGACAGAGGGCCAACTGGGTAGATCTTCTCGACGCCATTTTTCTAGAGGAATAACGTCAACAGCGTCCTGTAGTAAACTGAAAAAACACGAACACCAAGTTCGACATTGGAAGAGAAGAAGTCGACACCCTTATTGGCAAACAGATCACTCTTGACAAAAGTAGGAGTGATGACGCCCTTCTCTCCGCCCAACCCGCGCAGTACAGCATTTGTGAACTTAGCACCAGCAAATGCCATGGAAAGCGTAGCAGAGCCTGCACCGTCCTTCGCCTTAACAACTTCGTCACCACCAAATTGGATGCGGTTGACAAGCTTATCATAGGCACCGCTAGAGATGCCTTTGCCATACGCGTTCTGGGAGAGTAGTGGCACGATGGTGGCGCCGGAATGGCCGCCCACGACGGGCACCACTGTATTCTTTGGGTCATTGCCCGTGACCTCGCCAAGGAAGCGTGCGGCGCGAACAACGTCGAGGGTGGTAACACCGAAGACACGACGTGGGTCAAATACGCCGGCCTTCTCGAGGGTCTTCGCGACTATTGGTACAGTCGAATTGACAGGGTTCGAGATGACCAAGATATTTGCCTCTGGAGCCACTCGGCCAACGGAAGCGGCAAGGTCTCGGACAATGGATGCGTTTGTCTGGATGCAAATGGTCAGAGCAGTGCGATAAACAAATTACAAATTACATACGTTGAAAAGGTCATCACGAGTCATCTAAGGCATATTTAACGCAGGTAAAGTGGCAATCCAGGAAAAAAAACTTACACCAGGCTGCAAAGATGATAAGACTAACGGCATCGAACATCAGTGTCGGATATAAACCATACCTTTCTAGGGACACCAGCGGGAATCACGATGACTTTGGCGCCTTCTAGGGCTTCATCGAGCTGGTCAGCCGTGTAGCCTTTAACCTAGAATAGGGATGCAGGTTAAGATAAATGTATATGGGGCTATCGGGTACAAGACAACATACCGAGCTATCGGTATCAATATGGCTAACATCTGCGGCAACACCGGGTGCGCCACGGATATCGTATAGGCTCAAAGTAGATACGAGAGGATCGACTTTGAGGAGCAAAGAGAGCGGCTGGCCGATACCTCCGCCCGCGCCAAGCACTGCAACTTTTGTCTGCCGTGCTGAGGTTGTGGAAAAGGCACGGGCCTGAGTAGATAAAAGGCGAGCCGCCGAACGAGTCAACATGAAGGAAGAGAGAGAGGTGGTTGGGAGGATGTGGGTGCTGGCAGAAGTCGAACTAACGACGACCTGTTAAAATCCGGGTCTGTCGGAGTTGAACCCGAACGCAATTCCCCGATCGCGCCGAACTACCGATGTGAGTATGATGATCGTACCTTCCAGGTGCCAGCAGACAAGTGCAACTCACACAGTGAGTACATAGTCACCCCACTGCCAGTGGCCTACTTAAGGCTCTACACAACCCTTGGCATGTTATATTGGGCTGTCTATCTATCGGTGGCCGAATTTCTTTGTCTCCTCGCTCGTAACAAAACAACTCCCCACTCCGCTATACTATACATGACAAACTTGAGACGTCACGAGGCTCTGGGAGGCATTTTGGCTTGTTCAGCTCCTATTGTCCTTCTTGAAGGCATCTTAGTCTGCATCACCACATTTCCCCATTCCTTTCACCATCAGAGCAACGTGTAGACTGCCGTACTGGCGCAAAGTCACTTTCCAATCCACACACATACTTCCAAAGCCTATCACCCACATCGCACATTGGCTCTTCCACACACTTTGTATTGTGGCTAATTTTTGTGCTGGACCAGTGGCTATTTTTTTCGACTCCGATTATTCATTGGCCCTTTGGCCTCCTGGATTGCACATGGTCAGTCATGGTGCTTGGTCCATGCAGCTGTGACATCCGTTTGTAGGCGTGCTGTGTGTGTCCTCACACACACTCAGAAAAGGTAAGTCTGGGCGGGGCGCGCTGTGGGCGTCGGTGCGTCCCGCCTACACTTCCCTTTACCGGGTGTTTGGGCGGGATGCGTCTGTAGGCGCACTCGAAGAGACGCCTCGGCGACATCGCAAGGCGTCGCTGCGCCCCTGGCTCCCAAGAGGTTTAAATACGGCCGTTTTTTGACCCCCTCCCCTCATCAACGGGCACCCCCCTTCACTTTAGGACCGCTCTCCCAAGTCCCCTTTTCCCTCTTACACACAAACATACTACTACCCCCAATCCACTCTACCGCAATGTCTCTCCAGTTCTCTAAGAAGACCCCTTCGGAAAGTGAGGCTCAATGCCCGGACTGCGGCAAGACAATCTCCCGCCGTGCCGACATGAACCGTCATCGAAAGAACAAGCATCCGGACGGCACTGAAACCAGGTACGTTGGTGGAACGATTTGACATCTTTAAAGCTAATCATATATCAATAGGTTCTCCTGCCCATGGTTTGGCTGTGGGTACACGTCCCCGCAGAAGGGAAACTTGAAATCCCATATTGATGCTAGACAGTACGTAGCATCTATTTGAACTTGGTCTTTCCCCTAATAATGACTCTTTTCTAGCTCCACTGTGCCTAAATACCCTTGCCCCGAATGCGATCGTCGCTTCACCGATGCTGCGGCGAGAATTCGACACCGAAAGAAGATGCACGGATACGTGCCTCATCATACCAAAGAATACCTTGCCAAGCAGGCACTCAACAGGAAGGAAAGGGATGACCAGGGAGATAGCAAGGCTGTCGCGAACCAGGATCATCAGTGGGGGGTCCACGCTGCTTCCGAAGGCGTTTTAAACGCTTCATCGAGTGGCCTGCCACTGGCGGCACCCAAACTCCCTGAAGTCGCCTACCACGATGACTTCTGGAAGATGTTCGTCGACGCTGCGCACTCGAACGCTCCCAAACCACAGCTCTCCCAGGATGTTCCAATTTCCCTACCTTTTCCGACCATGCCCGGTTATGATGCCCCCAATGCTATCCAGCCATCGATGCAGCCTCAGCCTTCTCTAATCCCCTCGCATTTTACAACTGATTACTTTGACTTGCTCCCCCTTCAACTTGATACCCCCAATGTTATTCGGCATTTTCCGATGCAGGCAACGGCGCAATTACAACGTTCTCTAACCTCGGACTTTACGATCGATCACTCTGACTTGCTTGGTCAGATACCAGATGCCATCCCATCCCAGGAGCAAGCTTTTGGAGAATCATCCACAGAGAGCTACGGTATTCCACCCTATAACGGGCTATGGAACTGGCTTCCACAGTACTAGAAATGGAATTGTCGCATGATAGAATGGACACCTACCATGCGATCTCATCATTTTACGATTCTCACCATCCACATTTTCATTGTAACATTTTTATTGTAACATTTTTTATTGTAACATATTATACCTTTCCGCACGAAGTCGACCAAGCTTATATTCTTCTCTCCCACTTAGTTTGAATGGATATTGTGTTACCAGAGAGGACTGCTTTCCCCCCGATCCGATGTGGCGACGGACTGTCCGTCATGGTCGGGTCCGGATCCGACGATTCTGTCAGCGTGTCGGCAACATTGACCACGGTTCACGTCATATTTCGTACCGCTGCCATATCTTCCAAACCCTTCATTACTATCGAATCCATACATCTAGAAACGTTATCCTGCGCAACTGATGAACTATGAGCCGTGTTGTAAGGTAAGAGTGGGAAACCAATTGCCGCCTGTCTGTTTATATTACATCATCTTTTCGCACACCACTTTACAATTCTTTTATGCAGTACCACATTTTTGATTGTCATTTTTTTATTGACACACGCATCGCGGATTTACATTTGTCATACCGGAAGTTCTTCAATTTTGTATTTTTTATGTGGCGTGCCAGGTGTATCTACTGTAGTTGGCGGTAATGACGCCACTAGCGTAATGCAGGCGCTCATCACGCCTAGTGTGACGTCGCAACTTGAAGACACAGAGTCCCTTCAGAGGGGCCACAGTAACCTAACTTTATCACAATCACAAACAATCACCTGCCATGCCAGTGGAAGACTTACCCCATCCCAAATATGGGAAATTACAACAAGTCTTTTGACCAGGCCATTCAGGGGCATTTCCTAACGAGGCTCGCTTGGGCAATTTTCAGAACTCGACCGATCGCCTCGATGACATCGGGGGACTCTATTAAATTCAGCCCGTCAACCATTTCAGGAAAAGTGGCTATCACAGCCTCCCTCTTGGCTTCTTCGGATCCATTGGTGTGCCACTGCCTGCTCCGACGAGAACGCATATATATTCCCTGCTCAGACGTGGGGCTTCATTAAGCCTCATTCTTCACCCACATCCTCCATCCCTCTTCCCTCATCACTCTCTACCACAGCGAACGTCACGATGTCCCTTTGTCCGCAAATTCGTCGCCCCGTTCGTTCCTTACGCCTCATGTTTAGCACGTGTTGATGTTAACCCCCCCCTTTTTTTACCCACAGCCTCCAAAGGGCGTGGGATATCTCTCATTGATGGCTGCACCGTGTCTGGATGACTTTACCATCCTCAGCAGTCTCGGGGACGGATCTTCTGGATCAGTGCATCTCGTGCGGGAGAACGATACAGGAGGCCTCTACGCACTCAAGGCGATTCCGAAACGCAAGCTTTGTGGAAAACAACTTAGGGTACAGAGCGTCATGACCGAACGTGATACTCTCCTGGATCTTCGTGGAGACGATTTCATCCTCCAATTACGTGCTTGCTTTCATGACAGCAGGAATTACTATCTGGTTACCGTACGTGATGCGATTCTCAAAAACAAAACATAAATCTTGTGAGCCTTTGCTTACCATATATCCCAGGAATATCACCCTGCAGGAGATCTCCACACTTTGCTATTGACGAAAGGCTCACCGCCAAATGTTGTTCGGTTCTACATGGCAGAGTTGGTACGTTTTCGTTTATTTGTGATTGGCATCTTTTTCATCTGCCGAACATCGATCAGCTCATAGCCATCGAACGCACGCATGCAAAAAGAATTGTACACAGAGACGTCAAACCTGAGAACTTGTTCATAGACAACGATGGGCATATTGTTCTCGGTGACTTCGGCATTGCCCGCAAGCTTCTGCCAGGAGAAAATACGATCCCACGCGATGACATCTTTGGCACCCCTGCCTATACTTGCCCGGAAATGTTCACGGGTGAACCATACGGTCGCGAGGTTGATCTCTGGGCATTTGGGGTGATGTTATATGAACTAATCACAGGAAACGTTAGCCTCGCACAATCCCGACATCTGAATTATGATGTGGCTGACTCCTCATATAGGAAGCATTTAAATCGAATTCCGTATGTCAAGATGATCCTTCTTGGCTTGCCCATCTTGCCCGAAACATTCTGCACGACGAACCACCAGATAACTCAATCCTCACGCCAGACACTGCTGACCTCATTCGAAAGGTCCGTGTGGTCGTCGGACCATCGGACGATGTCTTACCCCTTTCTTATATTATGTGCAGTTATTACGCAAGTGCCCCCAAAGTAGACTTCTCAACTTCAACGAAATAAAAAGACATCCATTCTTCGATGGACTGTGAGCCCCCTAACATCGTGTCCCATTGTTTTGCTTTAACACGGAGCTCAGTGACTGGAAGGCGCTCTCAAGTCGTTCATTAACCCCGCCGTGGATACCAAGCATCGGTCCAGGGAATGTCCTTAGCCCTGGACGTCCCAACCTTATCCCAGGGGTGCCCTATGACCCGAAGTGTAACCCTGATCAGGATTTTTCGTTCTGCTTTTCTCCTGTTGCTTTGACTCCAACATGTCAGCGCCACCAACTGTTATTCAATTCGCTCGGATGTGCTCTTCCTGCCGTCATGAACTGGGTCGAGGGTACCGCTCCCGCCCTGGAAGTATCCTCCGCCTCGTTCTGTGCCAGCTTACAGTCGTATGCTGAGAAAACGGACGAGGGAGGGTGCCACTCTGTTGGGCCTGCTGTGCGAAGGAGGAATCTCCGACCACTGGCGCGCTGGGCAATGTGTCTCTTTGGTAGGCGGACAGATGCTACCCGATTCCCAAGTTAAGGATATTAGGACCGGATCTCTCAGTTCATTTATCATTATTGGTATATATGTATACAGTATATGTTGATTCGAGAAAGGGTATGTTTTTTGATAGGGTCTTGTGAGGACCGATATATTATAGCTACTAAATGTCCTTGTCAGAGTTCATCATAATACCACCTGATCTCCCTGCAATCGTTCATAGCATTCTATTGGCCCATCAATGATAATCACTGATGTGCCATTAGAATGCTATGAACGAGTCCTCGGGAAAATACATTCGCTACAAACAGACTTATAAGAGCATCGCCTTTCAATCTACGATCCGAGTCCCATTCATGTGATGCCCAAGTGACACCCGTCGCGAGCATTTACGAAATCCGGCTTCTTGGATCCAATTAACACGAGGACGAGATTCTTGTTTAGTACCGGGACATAAAAATGTCCGAATCGCGTCGGAAGCGGATAATATGGCAAGCTTGCATGGAAAGCCTGACGAGGCGGAGGAAATCAAAACGGGAAACGCCTTGGCGGTAGGAAACCCGTTCAATATTATTCGTCGCTAAAGCATCTTTCGTCTCCTTCCTGAGAGAAGACGGAAGTGTTTTTTTTTTGAAAGCGCTTTATTTTGTTATTGCGGTAATTACTTAATAATTGCTGCCTATTCAGCGCGCTAAAGCCGAGTCATGGCAGGGCCTGACCCGGATGAGGCGAAAAAAGACTACTGGTATCGGGGTAGTGTGGGGCTCAGTTCACGGTCCTCGGAGCTTGGGATCCCTCTCTAATACCCACTAAAAACCTAATTGTGATGTAACCAATCCTGGTGGGGGATTCCTTGTCTCCTGGGTGATTTCTCCATGTCGCGTCGATGAGTCTAGTGAAGGTCTTGTCTCTTTTAATCTCGGTTTCTGTCTATCATGAGTCTACTGTCAATCGCTTTTAGCTATTAAGCCCTGATTTCCCTTGTCGTGTGTTCTTTTGGTGGAGCGTCGATTATTCTGGTGAAGGTGTTTGTCTCTTAGAGGTCCTGCGAGGTTTGTATACATATATTTGGTCTCATCAAATGGCATGTAAGGACTCCTGGTTGTCAGGGACATGTTGGGGCAGTTGGGGTGGGTAGTTAGGTGGGATGAGGTGCTTAGCCTTTGGACTGAGGACTGAAAGAGCAACTCGGCAATGATAACTGTCTGGTAGCTTTGTTACCCTCTTGGTCTATTGGGACACAGGCCCTCGTCGCAAGGGCATGGTGTGTGATCTATCTTGTCCTCATTCTGAGGGGCGTGTGGCCTTCCTGGCAAGTGCATTGTACGTCCTGTAAGAATGAGTGGGCATGCCAGTGGTTTCAATGCATTCTGTGTGGTTTACTGTATGGTTATTATCAGCGTCACAGTGTGTGCTTGGTTGCAGGGGGCGGGTGTGGGTGTATTCCTCCTTGCCTTGGTGTAGGAAACGAAAAGTGCCCATATGGTGGTGGTTAGTTATTTCAAGGCAGCCTCGCGAGCACGTGGGTGCACGTGTGCATTATAGTTGATTGTGCTCTCTCGCGTTGCGTTCGGCCCCTCTCACAACCGCGAGCCTTGCTAGTGTGTAATGTCATCTCACTCTGTTGTCCTTAGGCGTCCTTGCATCTTACAGCAATCGCCGTCTGCTTCACTCGCATCCCACCCGCTTACATTTTTCTTGCCCCCATCCCGATCTCACACCTATTTCCGAACCTACGGTCAATTTCTGCCGCGCACTACAGTAAAGATCCCCATGAGTCTCCAGGCAAATGTCGGCTAAACTGAGAGCGCGTTCGGCAAAGAATTTGTCGCGCAGGGTACAAGCCAAAGCCAAGAGATATTTTCTCGGAAGACCAAAGGAACAATGATGACTGTTCGGAACGAGAAGATCGGACTGAGAAAATGCCCGCCGGAAGAAAAAAAAATAAGGCCCTAAATTATCCTCATTTTATGGGATCTGATGTGACGCAGGGCGGCGTTCGACTGTCAACTACGCTCGGCGTGATCCATGATCTTCATTGTGATGGTAATATGATCTTAAAAACCCCTCGAATGTGAGCCCTTCTCCCAGTTTTTTTGTATTCCTCGACTCTCGAGTGCCACTCCTTTCCTTCCCGTTCATTTTGTTCTTCTTTTCCATTTCATTATTTCACACTTGGCCCGAGAGTCTCTCACTTCCGGACCTCCTGAATAGTCCCTCGCAGCAATGCTCTTCCTTTGTTTCGCCTTCGGGGTCCTCATTTCACTTGTGTCTTTAGTTGCAGCTTCCCACGCTGCTGGGGACCGTCTTCGTGCTCGGCACGCTTCGAATGAGCGCCACGGACAGGCATATGGCAAACAGGTCTTTAGTTACTCCTCTGTAGATCGTTATCAAGGCGGGGACTTCTTGAATGACAAGTAAGCGTATAGTTTGCTTGTATTATCTCTTCTGACTTGAACATGTCTTAGGTTGTGGGCCTACTTTACTGGTTCCGACCCTACCGGTGGCCAAGTGAAATATTTGTCAAGAGCCGAAGCTCAGGAAAATAGGCTTGCCTATGTGCAGGATGATAAAAAGACTGTCTTACGCGTTGACAGTTGGACAAATCTTTCACCCGGCGCGCCGCGCAATTCGTGCGTCGTTCCTATAAAGTTGGCGGAGGTCCTCACGTGTCTAATGTCAATTTTAGCGTTCGTATCTCTTCCGTGAAGACATTCAAACATGGTCTCGTTATTGCTGACTTTGACCGTATGCCGTTCGGTTGTTCTGTATGGCCTGCTTTTTGGACAGTGGGCCCTCAGTGGCCCAATAATGGAGAGATCGACATTGTCGAGGGTGTCAATAACAAACAAATGTCAGTTGATATTTTATTTTTCCTTCCGTCGTCCTTTCATATCTCGTGTTAGGAATCAATACACGTTCCACACTGGCGCGAATAAGGAGTGCAATGTTCCAAGGCCGGCGCCTATTGTTCACGGTAGTCCAGCTTTCGCGGGGACGGTAATGAATACAAATTGCAGCAGCACGCCATCAAGTAATACAGGTTGTACCTTCCTTGATACCAGCAATAGCTCCTTCGGTCGAGGCTTTGCCACCATCGGTGGGGGCGTATTCGCTCTCCTACGGGACAGCAACGGTTTTAAGATATGGCACTTTGAGCGCCAATCGATCCCCCATGATGTCTCCTGTGGTGACCCCGATCCAGATTCCTGGCCCACTCCCATGGCTTTTTTGTCAGCTGATCACTGCAATGTCGACTCCTTTTCTCCCCAGTGGCTTATCCTTGACATCACCCTCTGTGGTGGTTGGGCAAATAGCGACTACCCAAACTCTGGTTGCCCCGCTACCTGCACCCAGCAAGTCAAAACTGGAAACAACTTCGTTGGTACGTACTTTTTGAACATCTTGCTTATCGTGCTATACCAATACGGATCCAGATGCCAAGTGGCTTATCAACTCCATCACTGTATATAACTCCTAGAAAGCTCCTTCGCTCCTTCGCATCAGAGACATTTTCCCCTGCATTTTCCTACCCTTTGCCCTAGTGGCCTAATTTATGCTAGTGGACACTGTAAGGTGGGCTGCGTGGCTGCGCTCGTACAGACAGCTCCGGGCTCGGTCTGGTCGACCTGATCTACACTCCCTTTTCCATACATTTTCGAGTTATTTCCTTTTCGTAGCATTGCCTTCCACCAGACAATATCACTCACCCTTCGCTCCTTTTGCCTCTTTTCTATTGATTTTAGTCTGTGTCGAATGTCGTGCGTCGGGCTGTGTCAGGGCCAGTCGCCTCGTGGTCGACACGCGTCGCAACCCTGTCCTTTTCACTTACTTCTTGCCCTCCGAACACTGCCTGTAGCTACTAATTCCATGTGTGCAAACTCACCCTCAACCGCTTGGAATAGCCGACTTTATCCCCTCATTGTCTCGGCTTGCGTGCCGAACTTTTTTTCTCTTTCAATTTCTCCTCTCTCAGCTCATTGCACTCCAACTCGGGCACAACAGAACGCGAGACCGAGCGAACGGGCCGTCAAGTGTTTCTCTCGTCCCGTCGAGTGCTGACATTCTCCCTTTTTCTCTTTAGATAACAAACTCTTCCTACTCGGACTCACCAGTGCGGTCTGCCGCTACAACACTGTGAGAACGTATTACTTGGCAATCTCGTTACAATGTTCTGTTCCATTGCCGGTTTTAATACCCATAATTTCTAGACAGTGCAGTGCGTAGATAGAAACGTAGATACTCCATTGTGAGTTTGGGGTACAGTACCAGTACGTGAATACGAACGATATGAGACGTTAACCGGCCCGGACGGAACGCTGCACGCTGCGTAATATTCGCGAGCATCCCATCACGTTACAGTAGCGTTCAATTATGTCTGTGAACATTTTCAACGAAGAAGTATATAGCAACCTGTCCCTTTCTCTATCTCTCGCTGATGCACTCGTCTGTCAGGCAACCGAGGAGAAGGCCGAGAACGCGCGCCTTTCCTCCTTCGTGGGTGCGCTTGCTCTGGGCGACCTCGTCAAGAGCACACTGGGCCCCAAAGGGATGAACAAAATCTTGCAATCAGTGTCATCTGGCGACATCAACGTGACCAATGATGGCGCGACGATACTCAAGGCGATTCAGCTCGACAATGCCGCGGCCAAGATCCTAGTGAATATTTCCAAGGTGCAGGACGACGAAGTTGGGGATGGGACGACGAGCGTGACAGTGCTCGCGGCCGAGTTGTTGAGAGAAGCCGAGAAGCTCATTGGGTTGAAGATACATCCGCAGACGATCGTGGAAGGGTATCGGATAGCGAGTATTACGGCGCTCAAGGCTTTGGAGGAAGCTGCGGTGGACCATGGGTACGTCGTCGCTTTGCGCGTGATCAATCCTTTTTTTTTGTTTGACGATTTTCGGGATTTTATAATCTACCAAGGTCCGATGTGGCGACTTTCCGGAAAGACCTGGTGAACATTGCACGGACGACGCTCTCGTCAAAGGTGTTGGCTCA
>QFEZ01001648.1:59899-82675 GCA_003316425.1 Russula lepida
GTCCGATGTGGCGACTTTCCGGGAAGACCTGGTGAACATTGCACGGACGACGCTCTCGTCAAAGGTGCTGGCTCAGGACAAGGATTACTTTGCAAACCTTGCCGTCGATGCCGTCCTACGGTTGAAGGTGAGCGTGCCGTTCGGGGGGGGAGGGGGTTTCCATCGCTTGTTACTCATGCTGCTGCAGGGATCGACGGACCTGGATCATATTCAGATCATCAAAAAAGTCGGCGGAAAGCTGACAGACTCATATCTTGACGAAGGCTGGTGCCAATCCTTTTTTCGCAATTGTTAGATAGATTTTGACTGCTCTCTCAGGTTTCATTCTCGATAAGTCCATTGGAACCAATTGTCCTAAACGCGTTGAAAATGCTAAGATCCTGATCGCAAACACTTGTATGTTGTTCATGCCGATGGATTCACGTGTTTGGTTTAAAGCGCCAGGCATATAGCTATGGATACTGACAAGATCAAAATCTTCGGTGCGCGCATGAAGGTTGATAGCACGGGGAAGCTCGCGGAGCTAGAGCGTGCTGAGCGAGTATGTATACGCCACCCTCCAGGGGACCTCATGTCGCTAATTGTTTTGAAATAGGAAAAAATGAAGGCTAAAGTGGAGGCCATTGCATCACACGGAATCAACGTTTTTGTCAACCGGCAACTAGTTTACAACTACCCTGAGAATATCCTCGCCGATAAAGGGGTTATGTCGATCGAGCATGCCGATTTCGAGGGCGTTGAACGCTTGTCTCTCGTCACCGGTGGTGAGATCGCGAGTACGTTCGACCGACCAGATCTCGTCAAGCTCGGGCGGTGTGATCTCATCGAAGAAATCATGATTGGAGAGGACAAGGTGCGTTGTAGAGTGTGACACGAGCGACCTCTCACGGACCTCTATTCAGCTCATCAAATTCTCCGGTGTTGCAGCCGGCGAAGCGTGTACAGTCGTATTGCGCGGTTCAACTCATCAAATGGTCGACGAGGCCGAACGTTCATTACATGACGCCCTCTCAGTGCTATCGCAAACGGTCAAGGAGACGCGCATTGTTCTTGGGGGTGGATGCTCTGAGATGTTGATGAGCGTCGCAGTAGAAGAGAGTGCGAAGAAGGTCAGCGGGAAGAAGGCGATCGCGACTGAAGCATTTTCACGCGCATTGCGCCAAATCCCCATTATTCTGGCGGACAACGCCGGGTACGATTCGTCTGATTTGGTGGCAAGACTACGAGCCGCACATTATGAAGGCCAAACAGATGCAGGGTTGGGTGAGTATCTCTGGTTTCCATGCTAGCCTGATCTGACATGAGATTGGCGTGACTAGACATGCAACAGGGCTCTATCGGTTCTATGAAGGAGCTCGGTGTGACCGAGAGCTACAAGCTTAAGCGGCAGGTCGTTCTCAGTGCCAGTGAAGCCGCAGAGATGATCATCAGGTAAGAGGACCACTTGTCAGATATCGGGTCTTTAACAATTTTGCTTAATTTCGACGTTGTACTTGCAGAGTGGACGACATATTACGCGCGGCGCCACGAAAAAGGGAGGCAGTGTGAATAGTTTTAGAGTGCAGAATCAGAATGTAGTACTGGCGTGGGAAGAGACGTGTCTGTTGCCATTACCACGTGATCCTCAGTGGTCGCAATACTCTGGGCGCTATTTGTCCCCATCTCTTAACTGTCACATATCGTCTCCCCCGTTATACCTCCTGAGTCCATATTTCGACCCCATAGGCTGGTCTCTAATCCATTCATTTCCTTTGAGTGATGCTGTCGGGTGCAGTGCGCGCTCGGAGACCCCCCTCTCCGCCCCCAAACTATCATCAATCCACTCCTCGCTTTCCGCCTAAAGAGGGCCACCTCGATGCCGATGAGCGTCGAGCCGCAGCATCTCTAGGATATGGTCCCTCCCGCAAGCATGGACACGCTCCTGGAGGTTATAATGTCACCTCCGGCGAGTGGAAGTTACTTCTTGTTCTCCTGGTCATCGCATCAGCGGTGCGTTTGTTCCGCATATCAAAGCCAGATAGCGTTGTGTGAGTTGTCTCTTTCTTGTAAAGGCACGTTTATGAGAGAGCTAAATGATCTCATAAACACTCAAACAACCAGATTCGACGAAGTCCATTTCGGCAAGTTCGCATCGCGATACATCAAGACGCGTTATTTCGTGGACGTTCACCCCCCATTAGCCAAACTTCTTATCACTCTTGCGGCTTTTGTGTCTGGATATGATGGAAACTTTGATTTCGCAGAGATCTCGAAGTGGGTGTCTATGGTATTTCTTGGGGGCGTGTTTCTAACTGTTCGGCACACTATCTAGAGTATACGAGAATACGCCATACGTGGCTATGCGCATGATGCCTGCAATGCTCGGAATTGCTACCGTCCCTCTGGCTTATCTGACTCTCCGTGGTCTCGACTGTCGTGCTACCACGGCTCTTCTCGGCTCCTTCTTTGTTATATTCGACAATGCCCTCACTACCCAATCTCGGCACATTCTACTTGATTCCCCACTAGTCTTCTTTACCGCCCTTACCATTTTCCTTTGGACCGGGTTCTTCAACGAGGATAAGCATGAGCCGTTCACGGACAGATGGTGGGCCTGGCTCACTCTCACCGGTCTATCTCTCGGCGCCGTCGTTAGCAGCAAGTGGGTGGGCCTGTTCACAATCGCAACCGTCGGCCTTGGGACGATTCGGCAACTGTGGACGCTACTGGGAGATTTACGCGTCCCACCAAGACTTTGGTTCAAGCACTTTTTCGCCCGCGCCCTCTGCCTTATCCTCGTTCCGATCGTATTCTATATGTTCATGTTCGAAATTCATTTCCTGATTCTGGAAAATTCTGGCGAGGGAGACGGGTTCATGAGCGCTGAGTTTCAGCATACCTTGGGCGGCCGTGGGATGTCGGATACGTTCGCAGGTGCTTCACAAGAGTTACACACAGAAGACTTTTACTGACGTTCTCTTTCTAGACGTCGCATTGGGTTCTCAAGTGACTATCCGCCACATCAATACTCAAGGCGGTTATTTACATTCGCACTCACATACTTATCCTGGTGGGAGTCAACGTACGAGATCTCAGTATTATCGGTCTCGCTATCTGATCGGTTTGTACAGAGCAGCAAGTAACTTTGTATCCCCACATTGATGAGAACAATGACTGGCGTATCATAAACGCGACCCAAGATAACCACCCCGAGACGGACTGGCTGAACTATCCGGGTCTATCTTACATCACATCTGGATCACGCGTCAAGCTCAGGCACCTTACCACTGAGAAGAATTTACATTCCCATGACTTCCGTCCCCCAGTCTCTGAAGTTGACTTTCAGAACGAGGTGTCTGCATATGGGATGGCTGGCTATGCTGGTGACCTGAATGACGATTGGGTCGTTGAAATAGAGAAAGGTAGCAAACGTGATCCAGAGTCTGGTCGTCGTGTGCGCACGCTGGGGACGCAATTCAGACTGAGACACCATCTGACCGGATGCTATCTATTTTCTCATAAAGTCAAGCTTCCAACGTGGGCGTACGAACAGCAAGAGGTGACATGTAATAAGAACGCCGCAAAGCCGAACTCATTATGGGTGATCGAATCAAACAATCATCCCCATCGTAAGAGCACGAATCAGCTAGTCCCACAACTGTCGCTCACTTATTTATAGTGGCTCCGGATGCCCCGAAGGTCAATTATCGCAAATTGAACTTTTTCAATAAATTTTTTGAGCTTCAGCGAGTGATGTGGCAAACGAACGCCGGACTTACGGATCGACATACATTTGATTCCCGGCCTTCCTCGTGGCCGCGGCTGCGTCGCGGGATTGTGAGGGCTTTCCGAATCGTTCCTTCGCGATGATTACCTAATGAACCACTCACAGAATTTCTGGGTGAAAGATAATCGCCAAATCTATCTCCTCGGGAACCCCATGATCTGGTTTTTGAGCACAGCTGCAATTGCCGGCTACGCTGCCGTGCGGGGCTTCCTCATTCTTCGCGCACAACGAGGCTACAGAGATTTTGAGAATAGTGAGTAACTCTTTTTTATGCACAACCTGCAGCGGTCCAAACTGTCTTCGCTAGCCAAGGTTGTTAAGTACGACATGTTATGTGGCTTCCTCACCATGGGATGGGGTCTTCATTATTTCCCTTTCTTCCTCATGAGCCGCCAGTTATTCCTGCACCACTATCTCCCCGCCTTGTATTTCGCCATCTTACTATTTTGCGCTGTATTCGACTTTATGACGTCGACGCTGCGACCACGTTGGCGTCTCCAGATCGCGGCGGTGCTCATAATTCTTGCCATTTGGAATTTCTCGATCTTCAGCCCACTAGTGTATGGGGGCACGTGGACGAGAGGGGAATGTGAGAAGGCAAAGTGGTTCAGAACCTGGGACTTTAGTTGGTACGAAATTGGCATTGTGTGTGTTGTTTTCATCGCTGACTGGTTCGTCTTTCAGTGAAAGCTTCCCCAATGACGTGCGTGCCTGCTCTCCTACCCTTTGCCAATAACTAACCCGTCTTCCAGTATTCACAGTATAAAGTCGCCATCGTTGCCACGCCACAGAAATCCCTTTCCGGTTCCCCACCCGTCGCCACTATCGGGGGCGAGCCAGCTGGACGCGGCGCAATAGTCGTCCAAGATGACCTTGGTCAAGCTCCTAACGGACCACCAGACGGAGAGCAGACTGCTGTGGATGCAGGAAAGGCTGAACCTGGGCGCGACGTTTTCGCTCCAGCTCCGAAGGGTGATATCAAGAGCGAAAACGCTGTTTCCCCACTTATTGCAGACAATGAACCCAAGGCGATAAGTTCGATCGGACTCTCCTCGCACGGTGATGTTTCGTCGATGCAGGACGAGACAGCATTGGAAAAGCCCGCGGAGGGCGCCTCCACCGCTTCCCAGCAGGATGGTTCTCCCTCACCATCTAACGATGCTTCATCACCAACAAGCTCTGAAGTGGTGAAAGCGAAGGTCCAGGGGCCAATGGATGCTGAACAGGCAGAGGCAGATGGGGTCCGCCAAGAACTGTTCCCCGATGCAAACGCATGAACGGGGACGGAAAATATGGCGTACCTCAATCAAAAATTATCCATTTTCCTGGCTTGAGATATACACGTCGTGTTATACTATGCCCACCTTGCTTTTACTTAGCGTGTCGGACTGTTTTACGGTTTACAGCAGGATAATTTATTTCCTTGTTCCTTTTTCAGTCGGCAAGGTGCAAGTTGATGGCCTGGGTAGCTGCATTCGTGCTATGGTTAAAGAGGTCCTCCGTTTGAGACCAAATGGTCAACTGGGCGTATCACATCGATCTACCGAGGATGACTGATACGAAAGTTTATCTCAAAGGCACGATTTGTATAGTAAACGTATGGCACAGGAGTCGTGATCCCGAGGTCTAGTCTATGGTAAGGATGCGGCACATTTTCACCCGGCTGCACTTCATTGGCGGGCCCACAGACGTCAGGCGTGGGCAAGTATACCCTTCATGGGTTGAAAAGATTATCAAGTATCTTTATCGCTTATTGACTTTGAGTGCGTTTAGGTCGCTCGGAGGTTGTATCTGAGTCGGCAAACCCGCGCCTGTCGATTGACATCCATCAGACCGGCGGCCAAGACCATGATTTTGTCGGTGATGTCTCGGAACAACAAATAATAGTAATGAATACTTCTCAATTTTCCAACAACCGGTTATACTTCATATACACCACTATGGCAGAAGAGAACTACGTATGTATGCGTAAAGAAACGATAACAAAGCTCGTAGAGAAGCACGTAAGCCAAAAGATGCTCCTGCCAAAAATGCATGTACACGCGTAGTTGCTTAGAAGCACTCTGTAAAGGGATATAAGACATCCAAGGATAGACAGACAAAAACATCAAATACGTACTGCGGTGCACGATGCCCGGGCCAGATTCATCATACTCTTGCTTTGAGCACCAGAGGTTTTGGAACGTGCTGAGCGACGCGAGAATAGAACCACCGATCCAAACAGAGTACTTGCGTTCGGGAGGAGCAACAATCTTAACCTTCATACTCGCGGGAGAGAGGGCCGTGAGTTCTTTTTGCATACGATCTGCGATACCGGGGAACATGGTCGTGCCGCCAGAGAGGACTACGTTTCCGTACAAGTCACGACGGACATCGAGGTCGCACTTGAAGATGGAGTTATACCTGTGGGACACATTTAGCACGTGGTCAGAGCGACCATCCATAAACCATTGCTTACGTAGTCTCGTGGATACCAGCAGCTTCAAGACCAAGGAAGGACGGTTGGAAAAGAGCTTCAGGCGCGCGGAATCTGAATGATATTAGATTGAGTTCCAAAAGTTTTGCAGAATACTCACCGCTCGTTACCAATGGTGATGACCTGACCATCAGGAAGCTCATAACTCTTTTCGAGCGCAGAGGACTGAGCGGCCGTCTGAAGCTCCTGCTCGAAGTCGAGAGCCACATAACACAATTTCTCCTTGATGTCACGAACGATCTCACGCTCTGCCGACGTCGTGAACGGGTAACCACGTTCTGTGAGGTATTTTACGAGGGCTTCGGTGATATCACGGCCAGCGAGGTCCAGGCGCAAGATGGCATGGGGCAGTGCAAAACCCTCGTAGATGGGGACGGTGTGCGAAACGCCATCACCGGAGTCCAGCACAATACCAGTCGTACGACCCGAGGCATACAGCGAAAGTACGGCCTGAATCTGCACGTAGAACGCCGGCACATTGAACGTTTCAAACATGATCTGAGTCATCTTCTCTCGGTTAGCCTTGGGGTTGAGCGGGGCCTCGGTAAGAAGGACAGGGTGTTCTTCCGGTGCAACGCGCAACTCGTTGTAGAAGGTGTGGTGCCAAATCTTCTCCATATCATCCCAGTTGGTGACAATACCATGTTCAATGGGGTACTTCAGTGTAAGAATACCACGCTTCGACTGCGCCTCATCTCTGCAGTATCGATGTCACAGAAGGGAATACGAGATATCGATGACCACTAACCCGACATAGGAGTCTTTTTGACCCATGCCTACCATCACTCCTTGGTGGCGCGGGCGACCTACGATTGACCTGTCATGGTTTTTAGAGCGTTTGATGGGCCGACCTGATCATAACAACACAAGACCTACGGGAAGACGGCACGGGGAGCATCATCGCCAGCAACTAAAGGATGGATGGGTTATTACTCTGAAGCGTGGAAACGTCAGCGGACCACTTACAGCCAGCTTTGCACATGCCAGAACCGTTATCAATAACCTGGGTGTGAGGTAGACGATTAAGGAGGTGATTGCATGCGATACGATGAAAAACTAACGAGAGCAGCTACTTCGTCCTCCATACTTGATGAACGTTGGTAAGGAAGAAAGGTGGTTAAGGTGAGAGTAAGGGAAAGATATAAAGTGCTGAATTCAACGAGGGGAAGACAGTCAAGTGCTTTTTGAGCGCGAGAACTTCCATTTCACGCTCCGTCCGCGCCGGTCACAAATTTGGCTGCGCATCCCAAATCGGGTACCGTTTTCGGCGCCCGCTCCGTGAGCTGCAGACACTGCAAACACGTACAACTGCGCTTCTTGGCGACTCGGAATCATTGAACTAATGCCACCTAGAACTTCCGCCACGATGGCTGCGCTTTCCAAATCTCCGAAAACCTCATGGTCCTTGCTGCGAACAGGGACTTGTCTCTCTCCTGTTGTTTCAGAATGGCCGTTCCATTGATCGGCGATTGCACGAGGTTTGATGGAGACATCAGAAGGACAGCGGGCACTGGCACTGACACTGCCTACCTGGCCTTATAATGCCTCATCCAATAAACGGCTAGATGCCATGCATGGCAAGAATTTTTACAGTATATATAGCTGGTCCTCCGGATCACAGCAGCGTAAACCAAAAGGCATCATAAATGGATGCTGTAGTCTACCAAATATTTATCATCAAGTTCCTGTGTGGCTCGGCGCTCAATCTTTTTCTTATCGCTCGAAGGACGCTCGAAAGACAAAGATAACAGCGGTCGTACGTGGATTTTTTGAAATCGGTCAGTTTGTTATGCGGTGTCCTTGGAAAATCCAATTTCTTGAGGACGCAAACTACTCGTTGGTAAAATATATGGGATATTCCTGCTCGATCGCCGGCCCCGTTTTGCGTCGGTAGTCCGATAATGCCTTCATCTCGCTTGGCATTGCTATCATGAAGGCGAATTCTCACGCCTGGGGCTCGTCGCCTCCGCGTCTATTTGGACGTGCTGTCATAAAACAAATGGTATCCCTGTCCCACAAGTGTCGTACCTGGACCTCGGCGAGGGTGGCGGGTCATGTGGGGTGTGGAGTCGCCTTTGCTTCCCCCCCCCTCCTCTCCTAGTGAATCATGTAACGCCCTCGGCCAAGACCTTGCCAATGCTTCCTCATCACCACTTACCACTTTCAAATACCTGATAGCCGTACATGTCTACGTTTCCAAAAAAAGTACTCGCAGGCAAGCTGGGAGATGGTTCACAAATCGGCCCCCTAAACTGTCATTACAGTCCTACATGTAATCTTGGACATCTTTCGAGTGCGTTTCCACCCTCTCATGCAATCCTCAGTGACAATTAACTCATGATACGGTTACTGCGGGTGAAAGTGAACAAGGCCGCTTGGCCGCGGCTCGCACACCTTGCGATGGTATTTGTGCTCAATCATATTCAAGTGATGGATGAGAGATGGAGTTCCATTCTATCATCACTGAAGGGGTCCTCTGACGTTGAATGGCAAGTATCGCATTGCCCGCATGCCGAAGTGATATTGATACAGTAACTGCCCCCTAAAGGTTACACCGTCCTATCCGGGACTGGATACGCAACCCCTTTCAGATCAATTCGTTCACGCGCAACCATCAAGGTAAGATCAAGGATAGAAATAATTCCTCAGACTCGCAACTCATCATGAGCCAGTGCTTATAAGCAGCATTCTGGACGTCCTGTTGTTGTCCCCTCGGCCAGATTTCTTCACCATCAACTACACACCGGACCTATTCTGTGCAGTGAGCGATACATCGGTAGACATTCAGAATTGATCAAGCGATACGAGGGACCTGAGGAGACGTGGTACGCATTTTGTCTATCCTTCACTGCCGCACTCAACACTCAATACGCGGCGCGGGCTTTTCTCTCAGCTGGAAAAGGATGACCTGGCTGTCTTAAGGGCATCTGATGTACTCATATGTGCCTAATACCAGAAAGTCCTCGTCGCCCTCGAGTTTTAGGACGCGATATATTACGCTTCTCAGCAAATAAATTCGAACACTACGACGACCGAGCTCATCGTCGTACTCACACGTAGCCATAAGTAAGTGTGACACAGGAGTTGGGGATGCTGTCGCTTACACTTTGTCTAATTGGGATCACAGAATTAGGCGTGTTTATTACGCGGTATCTTTAACAAGGTCATTAGAAATCGTTGCGGTCATCATTCGTGAATGCATTATGCGCAGCGAGATGGCCATCTCAAAGTAAGTTCCTTCCGCTATGACAGTTATTTGGGGGGTGCGTGGCAGGTATCGCAGAGGCTGACGTCCCCATGTTGACAAACTCAGGGAACATCTGCTATTCATAAGCGGGAGGCAGGACCGTCCCTTGTGATGCTCTCGAACTGGTCCATTTAGCTGTGCAATGCGGTAGGTCCCCTGTTCAGGGTATATTCTGTATCTTCCGGTTTATCTTTGATCACTCAACCATGGAAGGAAATATTTGGAACCTGTGTGGGGAATGGTGGCTCGGAGAATGTGCCGTGAAAGAAGCCATACAGTCACTGAAAAAAAATTGGCAAATCGCACTAGAAGGGATAGCCAATTGGCCAATCAGACTGCTGGTTCTATTGGGCTGTAGCCGCGCTGTGCGGGACAAGGTGCCATATTCTCGCACAACTCCTATGGGGACGTCAGTTCCTAGGTCGCAATTCTGGGCCTTCAGCGTAACCCATACGCGTCCGGGTTATTATTGGGAACATCAACAACTTCCTTGGGTCCAGATGCCTAGGTCCTGGGCGATGATGGGACGCTCCGAGGCGGCGGCTCACTGGTTACGTGTTTTGGAGAAATGCATATATGGGGGTCATGACGTATTTCGGGTATGGTAATACATTCGTTTCTGATGAACCTGAGTTGATGATCTCTAGATTAATTTTACACAAGCCGTCTTACATTTCGTGCCGTCGATGTCCCATTGACAAGCTCGTAGCGAAAGAACATCATGAAACGTATGCTCGATTTTCGGGGGGAAGTAGTATTTCTTTCGGTACTACGATTTTCAGTGAGTGGTAGTTCCACCTCGAGTCCCAGTATAGCTCTTCACCATCCGAGTTCAACTGAAGATGATGTCGTAACCAGGGTTTACCAGCGATTCAAAAGTCGATGTCATAGCAAATTGAAGGATCAATGACCACTACAGCCCCCGTATTGTCTACAACAACGGATCAATTACGGACTACCGTACTGAATAATGACATTCCGTTTGTCTGCGGCCCCTTAAAATCTTCAGTTGGTCAGCTTGACACCCGTGGGAAGTCAGATATGATCCCTTGAAATACGATGGGAGCGATGGCTCACTCGAAGTACAACGATATCACTACCCTATCCTCCACACACTGGCAGACTGAGGCCCCCTCAATCTCTTCCTTGACACCACAAAAAGTATGAGGTATGTATATAGTACATGCTCCACTGAAGGACTTTGTTGCCTGAATGCGGTGGTCGGAGTTCCTGCGACTTTGCCTTGACTTCGCAAACATTAGCCGAGCGGGGTTTTATTATACGGTGAGCCCCTATTAGCTTTAAGCTTAGAAAGACTTTTCCAATCCACCTGGAGCACTTGCATTGCATTCATTCAAATCTCCGCTTAACACATGTGTGGACAGCGAAAATTTGAGTACTGCTCGCGCTCTTTGGATCACCGGTCACTTAGTAAACACACAGAGCAGTCACGTGGAGCCAAGGATGTGATCTCTGGGTCGAGAACAACAATTTACACGGCCTTTCAGTACATGCTCCTCAGATGATAATTCTACAATCAGACCTAATCATCGTACGAACTCTACAAATCCCCGTCTGCGGCCTGCATAATATTTGCCCGCTCACGTCTCTCAGCTGATCCTTTTGTTGATGACTCCGAAATATCGACCAGAGGGCGGGTCAGGGTAAATTCGGCTCCCTCGCTCAGGGCATGTTACTTCTGCGGGACCTCGTAATCTGCCATTCCTCGAAAAAGCGGATTGTGTTATTACGACGCCGCAAACGCTTGATTTTTTCGCGTTCGTCGTTGGTGAATTGATCTTTGTGCTGGGTTATGTAGTGACTCCTTATCTTTTCCGCCCGGGTCCATTCCATATCGCAGAGGAAGCACCTGCGTGGGATCTCATGCTTGTCCCTTATGTGCCGTATAAGTTCCTGGAGCCTTCGATACTTCTTTACGCATTCGCCGTAATGGCAGTGCCACTCGGCGGCCGTTATCCCAGATTTGGAACCCGCCGCACTTCTGCATTTTGGGATCTGGTGAGGTCCTGTAAGCTCCGCAGCTTCGACTATTTGGTCCCGGTGGTGCTTGGAGGGAGGCATCGTGTGAGTGCCTGTATATCCTTGTGTATCTCGGCGTGACGATGGACAATCAAATGCACTGAAATTCAAGGTTTGATCGAACGGTGATTTGGCATCTTGTCCGAGAGGTCGGTCTTCATTGTGTAGGAGAGTGGCATACTAATATACTAACGTCAGCAAGGCTTGGCCTGTCTCAATTTTTCGGGGGCTTTCTCACTTCGGGTCCTCCATCTGTGCGGATCTGGTCGTTCACGAGGGTTCCGAACTTATCGCTAGGGTATTCATAGCAGCTATTTGGAATTGAAACCATCGCTTCCGGCATTTGCCTTGTCGATTCCCCGTTCTGTCCAGTCATGACGTGAGGGTGTGCTGCAACAAGGGCGCTGAAAAGTTCGTCTTGAGTGGGCTAAGTGGGTCATTATCAATGCCATTGATTACTGGCACAGTAGTCCATGCGAGGTCATACCAGATTCGGGGGGTAATAATTCCACGAAAACAATTCCGAAGGTTCTGAGTAACTGATTCTGCCAGCGGGTGTCTCCATCCTTTCTGCGATGAGGATGTCACCAACTGCCAGTGCCTCGTGTTCCAATGGCTGAGCGGGGCCTTGTAAGTGGGAGGAATTCAAATATTGCATTCGGTCTTCCTTTGAGGGGAGCCCGTTTGATGTCGGGGTAAGGCACACCCTCTGTGGTGAGGCGCAGAGGGACACTAGGGTTATACGTAGGCGTTTGCGTAACTGTTGGGGAGTATGGGAGGGGGGAGGGCAACGAAAGGTTGACGGATTTACACGTCACTTTTTTTGTCTTGGTGGATTCTGCATTATATACCTTTCCTTCCCTCTTAATACGTCCTTGTGATCACCGAGAGTAGGCTTCATTTCCATTCCGTTTTTTTTAATCTTATTTCCACACTCGGGACACCCCACCGGGGTTGTTAGGATGGCACTTACAGTATGCCACGCTATGCCTTGTAGATCACTAGGCACCCAGTGTAATCAAAGTTTAAACAGACAGCGTTCTGGATCCGGGTTGCTCGTGTGAATTCGATAAGGGATCCTCCACATGCATGTACTAGGCGCCGTGTACTACACGGCGCTTTGAGTAAAAAGTTAGTTCCTCTCCCTTTGTTCTTCCACCCGGATTCGGGTCGTGGATTTCACGGGTTGCCAGTGGGTCAGCGAGAAGGGCCAGGAGAACAGACCAGTTGGAGTCCATCAATGAGATGACAAATGCAATCGTTGGACTACAATTAATTGCTGGCACAGGGTCGTGAGAATGTGGACGGACGGGCGCAACTTCGGAGATGGGGGAGATGGGGATGAGGCGTTCGACACAATGTCAATGACGCGGGCGTCCCTTGGCTACGTTTAGGTTATTATGATCACGCCACCATGGCATATGGATGTTACTGTGCCCATACGAGGGTTAAGGCCTCTCAGCCGAGTCAGCCCTCTCCGTACGATCTGAACCCCTTTAGTGATCCCCCTGCTGGGAATTGCTTCGCGGCACTTCTTCCACTTTCTCCACCTAGTTTCGAGTCGCATATATGTGTGCTAAGCCTCTTGTATGTATGACCAAACATCTCCAAAAGGTGCTTTCCCACCACCCGGATTTGGGCCGCTAGAGGCTACGCAGGGCGCGGAAGCGAGAACATGTTTGTGAGTGGTACCGCAACGGTTCGGCCAAGATCAATGTGAAACGAGTGCGCCATTCACTTTCACCCGTCACCCCAGAATGTAAACGTTATCGCACGTACAAGGTAAGTACTGGATATCGTAACTCATAATAGGCAGGTGGCACTGGTTGAGCGGGAATTTTTCTTCGTGTCATGGGATGATTTACGCAATCATGCATCACCGTTGTACCACCGCGGTGCCATTAGAACCGTGGCATCTTTTGGTAGAGCGGATCACCCATCAATGTATATCAATGATCCGCAGGATCAGGGCGTTCGAGGCTGCATTCTTCAATTTAGCCCCGAGAAGCCGGAGAAGCGAGGAGGCACAAGAAACATAACTTACTAGATGGTGATTGAGTTTGCACAAAAAACGCCTACGTCGAAACGCACGCACGATCCCCCGCCAAGTTAGCGGAGCCTGGACCAGCAAACCGGCGCAGGATGCGATAATAACTGATAAATGAGCCGAAGGCGCCAGACCTCGAAATATGAATCCAGGAAATTATGATTCACCTAGGCACCACAGTAGAGCGCACAAGTGGAATGTGACCTACACAGGAAGACGGATCATCACGACGTGCGACAAGCTGTGAGAGCCCATGTACAGTACTCTCGATGGTCGCGCTTTCACCGATCACAAGCGCATATGAGGTTGGAGGGAGTGATTTGTCGAAAGAAGTCGGCGATGATTGGGGAGGGAGCAGCTGGGAGAAAGTGGTGTCTTCCTTTGAAAATGAAGGTGGAAAGGGAGGGGGATGGTCAATTGAATGAGAGGATGTAGAAGACCGTGCGGGTTGGCGGTGGGGGGATATCCTAGACGCCGTCACCATGCATGCCCACGTTTGTCATGCCAATATTATACACCGGGAGTTGAAAAATAAAGAAAATGGGCTATCGCAGTTCGAAATAGTATCGGAGTGATAACGATCTTGAGTGGTGTGTGTGCACGGAGGAAGCAAGTATTTTCGATGACGAGCTCGGCCGTTGGGTGCGTGATTGTCAAAGCTCCAAGACCGCTTAACATCGTTTCTGGGTTGCCTTGATCTGTCCATGAGAGTCTGGTCATGCTCGTGCCTCGAACTCGAATATGTTGCACAGTTCAATTACTTGCACCGTTGCACGTCGCAAGTATTGTGCATTTGCCAGTGAAAAATGGACCTTGTCCTGCAGACAGGGAAAGAGTTTGTTTCACCTGCTGTACAATATTTTACTGCCACAGAAGGTTCCACGGATGTTTGAAAAACGCACTGGAATGATGTCTGATGGGGTATGTAGGACGCCGAGCATGATGGCTTTTAACAGCCCAAGGCGCCTCCTCTACGGATTGAACAGAGAGTTGGACCAGGCATCACTGGCACCTCACTGACATTAGGAGGAGCAATCTTATTATATAGTGTCCAATTGTATGTGAGATCTTTCCCCATGTGTGCCAAGTTGCCCTTGGAGATCCATGAGAAGTGAAACTCCATCTCATCGTCACTCTGCCAACCATATTACATCGCAAGCATCACATTATCCACATACAGTCGATAACCTCCCGAATAGTACTCCTCCACATCCGGGACTGCTAGTGGAAATGCAACCTCGCTCGAATCAGTCCGTCCACACGCATCGTCAAGGAAGCATCGTCAAGGAAGATGGCTCAGTGCTGCGGCCGCGATGCGTATGAGCTGGTGCCCGTAAGCGACATGAAACTCTACTGGTGAGATGCTCGCTGTTCAGAATATACTCGATGGGTAATCGACGGTGACAGAATCTAGCGAGTCCGGAAACAATTTTTCTTTCGTGGCAACCCCAGTTCACGCGGCCCATATCTTTTCTGGCAGCGATACATTTGCGCGCCCGACACGACCCCCATCGGCCCAACGATCCAGTACCACGCACTCAAGGGCGTGGCCAAGTCATCGTGGCCAAGACCATTGGCAATGCACCTGGCCTTGTGCCACCTCCCTCGCCATCACTACAAAATCTACTCTTGGGCCCTCAACTCACACTGTCACAACCGCCCCCCCCTCGATGCAGCCCACTACCTGTACCACGCGTCCAACAGCGTGGCCTCGTCCTTGCAGGAAAGGACATTGGCAACACCCTTGGCTCCCGTCGTTCGTGTCGCCGCCGCAGATTCATGTATGCGGTATGCGGCCTCCCCGGTTTGTCATAACTTATCGCAGAACCTTCGACATTACCTCCTGTACAACCCGTGGTACATGGCACCTCCAGCCGTCTCTTCACGACAAGGGATAACATTCCTGTCGCACTGACTTGTTTGCCGCAGAGATCTCTCGCACACGGCCCCGGCACTCATCACTCTGCAGCAGGGGACGACCTTACATCTCCCTCTGTATCGCCACCACGTTGTCTTAATGAAAGACTCGCTGTTTCTCGCGCGCGCCACCATCTCACACCCTCCTGCAGCAGGGACGGCGTTTTGTCCCTCCCGCCCGCTAGTGGCACATCACAGAACGCCCAGGGAACGATGTGGGCAATCGTGACCCATTGTCTCCTCAGCACCCGCGTGCTCTAACGCTTATGGCATCGATGCCATTGCATTTCCCTGGGCTGTGTCGCACCCCAACGAGCGCAGGCACGACGCAGCAACCACTGCCACCTCATGCAGCTGCCTCCTTCGAGCCACCACTGTCCCCTGTTGACACCGACTCGAGCGCACCAATCTGCGCCCCTCTTTCCCCCCATGCACGCCGTCACAAGCGCCCGCCACCACTTCCACGTCATCGCCGTCCCGCTCTGATGCGGGTATAGACTGAAGGGGAAAGGGTACGCATCTTATCTATCCTTGACTTCTACACTTGTTCACGCGAGTTTCCACTCTCATTGTAAAAAAAAAGAGTGACCTGGCATTCTTTAAGGCATCTGATGTACCCAAAAGTGCCCAACACAAGAAAGTCTCCTTACTATGTCGCCGTCTAGTAGACTAAGGCCGAATCTGCATTATACCGCACCTCAAGTTCTCAACAAATGAATTCGAATCCGGTAGTCGTCGTCGTACTCAATAGTGTATAGGACCCGTGGGTTGATGGTGGCGGTCATACATTTCATCAAATTGGGATCGCGGATTTTGGCGTGTTTTGTACGCGGTATATTTAACAAGGTCATACATACATCAGAGGTAGCTGTGGTCATCACTTAACATGGCATTGTAAGTTCGTCGACGAATTGATATGATCTTTTACCCATGCGGTACATGCAACCAGCACTTCTCGAAGGAACTTCAAGGAAGCTGTTCCACGTGACGGTGACATATGACATTACATCCGTAGAACCCGATCTCACCATTGGTAAGCTCCAGGATTACAACCATCCCTTTACAACCACCCCTTTGTGATTCTTTCGACCTTGTTATCAGCGGTGATATCAGTTCAGACCGATAAGCCTAGAACCACTGTGGACTCTTGATTTGGCTGTGCAGTGATGCGGCGGTGAGTCTTTTCCTTCTGCTACTGATCCCGGTTTCAACTAATCGGTCTAATCCTTGCAGAGGATATTAGGAACGTGTGTGAAGGCGGTGAGAATGTAGCGGATTTCACCGCCAGCTGACAGGTCAAATTGGCGGAGCGCAGCCATCCTGTGCCAGCTCCTAGCGTGTATAGTCTCGTGAGGACTAAACGGCAAGGTGGCGTATCTCGCATGGCGCTTAAGGCGACGAACGTTTGCCAGTGTCCCTGATCGCAAAACCTGTCCCCGCCACAATGCTGTAGACGTTCCACGCCGTAGGGGACACCAGTCACTTCCTCGCTCCCCTATGTATCAAGTCGATACATCAGGGTAACAGCCGACGGGGTATATTTTAGAAGGGGAGTTCGAGAAAATGCACATGTTGGGGTCGCGCCACCTGTTAAGTATGGTAATGTCTTTTTTTTCGTCGTTGATCCGTCCGAGCTGACGTGGCCTCGACCTTTACGTTGCACACGCGTCCGTCGTGGTCTTCCTATCTGTATTTGCACAAATTTTTTGTGCGCGATTATGGAATTGGCCACCCAATGAAAAGCGTACAATGGGGTGACTCATGACGTACTGGGTCCGAGTCGTGGTGACAAGGATACCTTCGCAACCGCCGCCAGCGCAAGTTGTTGTCAACTTGTTGATGGCATTTTACTTTCAAAATCGCAGTGTTTTTTTTCAAAGTTATCTCGTCAAGATTCTGGCACCATTAATAACACCGCTTTTCTGCATCATCTGTGCCTACGATGATTAGTCTTTACTTCCGAGTCGGGCACGCCTTTGTATTACTTTTGGACACTCCTTTATTCGTCTGAGAGAGTACTGTAGTTCATCCGAATCCAGTAACAGAGTCACGTGCTGGGCTACGGTCTTAGGGGTTGAGGTAGTCGTCACGAATACTTTGCCCGATGTCTCCGCTGCTCATGAAGGACGAACGATACCGATCATTCACTCAGTCTACCGGAGCTGCATTCGAGTTCCTACTTTGCTTTCCATGAAATAAATCCCGACTTGAATCGCGACGACGTCAAGAAATGGGCTCTCCCTCTTCAAACAGTCACAGGCTTTCAATACTAGTACACGCTCAACTGACTACCCTACAGACTCGAGTACGATAGAATACCTACCAATTCGAGTCGCTTGCGTTTGTGCCAACCCATTCAATCCGTCTCTCCTCACTAACACTTTTGCTGTTGATATTGGGGCTTTGGTCAGAGATGAGGTCCAAGAATAATAGGGACTCACACTCGTGGTTCGTCACCTCTCTAGAACCTTGTACTTCGCCATTTCTTGAGAAATCCGATGGTGTTATTCAGACCTTTCAAGTCGTGAATTTCTTGGCGCTCTTTCTTGGTAAAATGCCCTCTATGTTTCTTTATGAGGTGTTCCCTTATGTACACCGCTCTTGACCACTTGATGCCACAGATGAGGCACTTGGGTAAGATCCCATGCTTTTCTCTGACGTGTCGTCTAAGTTCCTGCCGTCGTCCATAGCTTTTATTGCAGCCGTAATGATCGCAGGGCCACTTCTTGGAGTTGATTGGCCCGCTCCTGGGGCCGTGCGCAATTTCTATTTCTGGGATTCGCTGAGATCTACTGGACTCCGGATCTTCGAGTTCTTGGCTCGGATGGTGTTCGAATAGTGAATTTGGGTGAGTGTCTGGTATATATTCTGACTGCTGTGGTGATACGTGGGATAATGGACTGTCGGATGTGGTGCAAGACTGCCAGTGGTTGGGGTTAGGAAGCTGAACGTCGTTCCCGTTACTCTGATCGAATGGCGAATTAGTTCCTCGGAGACAATCGGTTTGGTCCATGATGTACTGTTAGCATCAATGTTAGTAAGGCTATCACGTCTTTTCCCCCACTACGCTCACTCACCCGGCCGGGTCTAATTTCCCAAATTTGGTCATCTGCAAATTCTCTGAACCCATGTCCGATATTCCCATCGGACACATCGGGAGCGAGACTGATGGCTTCCGGATTGTGCCACGGTAGCACCGTCGGCCCGGCTGCTAATAACCAATACCATTGCTCCCAGTGGGCGTCAGGAAAAGCGCCATGTGCTAGCTGAACGGGCGGGGCGGAAGTATATCAATGATTGTCGGCGCAATTGACTTGTCGAAATCGTACCTGATTATAGAGCGGAGAAAAATAATCCCACAATAAAACATTTGGGAGTTGCGAGTAGCGCCCGTTTCTCTGTGTATATATTCCTCGTGCGAAGGAGATACACTCGGCTGTGCTGTATGGCTCAATGAAGCCTTGCGGGGTATTTTGAACTTCTTCCATTGAGCTAGCTCTTTGAGAAAACTGGTCGATATCTCGGTGTAGCACAGTGGTGAGTGCGCTGGGGTGCGTTGGAGACTATGTAGATGTGCGTGACTGTCGAAAGAGAGGGGAGGGGGCGAGGGGGAGTGATTGAAAGATTTCTAGTCACCTCCGCTGCCTTGTCTAATTCTGTGCCAGTTCTCTCTTATATCCCTTTGAGATGGTCTCGATCTTTTTTTTTATCTCGTCACTAGATTAATATTATAATGTATGATATGTATGATATACGGTACGTCGTGGCACATGGGTGGGAAAGTGCAATGGATCCTATCCCGTTTGAAGGTGCCGAGATGTCACACATCACAGACTATACCTATCAAAGAGTGATTCTTGGCGCTGTACACTGATTACGCGGTTCACCAGTACCTCCGTCGGTTGATGGAGCAAACACTTTGCGCCGCGGATGATGTAACATTCCGTTCGCTACCTTATGCACCAGGAAACCTCCCACGCAGTGACTTGGGGAGCAAAATAATGACGCAGTGCTATTTGACGTACGAGGAATACAGTTACAGCGCTTCGTATGCTTGTCCTGGACTTCGTAAACTCCAATCAGTTCCTGTGCTACAAGCTTTACTTCTTAGTGGGAACATACCGGAAACAGGGTTGATTCGGTCTGGATAGAGGCAAGCTCATGGACGGATGCCGGAAACACCAGGAAAGATGATAGGCCGCAGCGTGGCTGTATTACTAGTATGGGTGATAGTGCAAACGGCGGAAACTTGAAGCCCTGAACCGACAATCGGGCGAAGCGGTGCAATAATAAATACTGAGCCGAGGGAGATGCCAATTATCGCTTTATTACTTATAGGTCCAATAGTTATGACTCACCAAAATGCCAATACAGGGGGGCGCAAAGACAAAGAAGAGAACGGGAATGAGAACAAGAAGACAGATTAACACTTTATTCGACTGGTGGCGAACCGCTGAACCTTCGCACGGTTGATGGTGGCACTGTCTCGAACACCGCTCGTACGACCTGGAAGGAGTGAGCGATCAAAGAAGTCGACGTCAATCAGAGAGAACAAAAAGAGGAACGGATAAGGCTGAATAAAAACGATGTCCTCATTTGAGAATGAAGGCGGAACGAAGGGAAAAGATGGAGTAAATGAGAAATGAGGAATATGGGTGTTTGTGTGTGAGAGGGGGAAGGGGGAGGGGGGAAAGGGCACTGTCGTCACACACTCTCGCATTCGTCATCTCGTTGCCTGTGATTGTGTGTCGTTCAGTCGACGAACCAAGGATGAAAAGGGATAGAACATACCGAACCAAGGCTAGATATGAGAGGAAGAAAGGGTACACCGCTGGTATTGTCGCTAGGTTTCTATCTGGTCAACCGTTTGCATTTCATGCGGATTTCCGCCGAATGGAGTGGCACAGGAACATCGTACAGGATGCGATTTTGAAACCAACGAACGGAGGAACCACCCCACAAGGTATCAAGGATAACGAGCGAATGAAGGAAGAGTGCAGAACCAGCGGTATCGAGATGAACGGCGCATGATGTGCTCCTACAAACTCCACCGTGACACAACATCGTTTATGGTATTCCCTTAGGTATCTGATCATCTCATTCCTTAAACTTCAGATGAGATGAGATGTGGGTTACTCACACACAAGTGTTGCGCATTTCTTTGCCTGAGAACTTGGGGTAGAAAGTAACCAGACATGATATACTGACGGCTGACAGCGACACGCATGTGTAGAAAACGCGCGAACTTGAACCACATGTAGACAGAGTGACAAGGATGGGCTATTGCTGTAGTCCAGTAATCAATGGCCATGCCCCTGGACCCTAGGAGAAGTTCAAAGTCCGACATACATTGCCTCATCACACCGTAATATTGGCACTCTTGCCAAGCGCCGGGGTTTCACTCGGGTACCTACCGGTAGTCGGAACTTGTGCCACTCTGTTCATGTGGTTTGCATGTGGCTTTCCATGCCATGATGTGCCACAGCTGGCGCTGGCACCTGGCACTAGTCTCGAACTGATTGGGCTATATTCTCCACTTGGCCTGTCCTACGTTGTGGGTACACGAGCACAGATACTTGTGGACAGCCTTTTAAAAATAAAATTGGTGTTGTTCGTAATCCGCTTTTTATTGACCATATATGGCAAGTCCCAATTTCAAAATTATTTTTTCGAAAAGGACCGTGGCAACATGCCAACAGTATGCCAACACCAAATCTTTTACACTCATTGGGACATGGGCGATCATGGCATAGAACCTCATTCCCAGGTGATGACCCTGTGTGCCTTGGGCCTGCCTCTGCTTTACGGATCTCGTCGACAAATCATGTTGGGTCCCTCGAGTCGGGGTCTCCGGCCTTGGGGAGAGTGGCAGACGTCGCAACTCGTGAGAAGTTGGAGCCGTTATCAATGCCAACCGTTTACTACAGATGGAAGGTGTCAACGGAGCAACCAACTGGCCGGATGTGCTGAGTTCCTTCCCATGTACGCACCAGCGGTATACAGTTTGGGGTAGATGCACATGTGGTAGAGCACACCCCCTTTCGTCTGCTCCTCAGCTGGCCCTTCCACTGGCAGTACGCCCTACTTTGCCGACTTGAAGACTTCCCTAGAGGCGACGTCGAGGTTTCAGTTTGCGACCCCACTAACCCATCTCACCGCGTCAGCATTCCCCATCGCCCGCGCAAAGTACAAGTCGCAAGCCAATTCCCGTCCCTGTTCCACTCTCGCTCCTAATTTCAGCCTCGACCTCCACATTCATCTCTATATTTATATCTATTTAAGCTTTTGGCTCCATTGCCCGGTCAGTCTCAGTCCCTGGCCTTGTCCCAGTCTCGGTTATAGCCCCGCCTTTGGAGCTTCGGCACAGGCGCACAAGCAAGTTGCCAAGAAGGTGTGTACGGTGCCCGCTTCCTTGCCCGAAGATTCCTGTTCTATCCGCTGCATTCTATCCAACCACACTCGCACCCTCAACCAGCTCGTGTTACTAAAGCCCCATTCGGTCATGCCTCAGGCTTCTCGCTCCCAGCATCAGCACCAGAACCACCATGAACGTCAATCCAGCTTATCACACAACAAACCAGAGACGATCAGCCGCGCCACACATCCATTGCGGCAGACGTTTGCTGTCGCTATTGCGCCGCCTTGGTTCCCAAGGACCCTGACAAGCGTTCTACACCAACAAAGTCGCGTCCTCGTCCTCTTACGTCGGGAACAAGACCTCACAACAAGAGCGCTCCGTGCGATGAGGATGGCAAAAGGTGCTTGACCGGGGACGGTCAAGATTTCGACCCCGGGAGATGTAAGGTGGATGATTTTGGCTGCGCTCGCACAGACTACTCCAGCTGCGCCCCTAACCAAGCGATCTGAGCCGACTGGGGCGCCTTAGCTTCCGACTCGTCGACTCCTTCTCGCCTTGGATCGCCTGGCTTGGTATAGTTGGCCAAAGCGACGTATCTCATACCCTACTTTAGCTCGAGATCGCATTCATGATACATCACCTTCCTCTGTTTCCACATCAGGAAAACGGAAAAAATCTTAACGTCCTTAATCGGTCTAATCGTGTCATTATTAAAATGCTTAGTACCTAGTTATATTAAATCAAATTTCCTTAATGTCCGTTAATATCTCTTTAAATAACGCTTGAAGGAATTCAAGAGCGTCAGGCAATTTAAGGTTTTTTTTCCCATTTTCCTAGCAGTTCAGCTCACTCTCGTTTTCAATTGGTGTTACTCGCCTTCTCGATATCTTGCCATGCGCGCACACGACTTCGCGCAGTCTTCCTC
>QFEZ01001658.1:0-13903 GCA_003316425.1 Russula lepida
CGTGGAAGAAGCAGATAGGATTTCAATTTCTGACCGTGGGAGTTGCTGCTTTTGAGTGATTCACACCGTATAATTGCGCCATTACACACTCTTGCGACCTCTCATCATACGAACTTTCGATCGATACCATCCCCCAATTAGAAGCTCAGGCCGTATGGTGGATGGGTCCTGCTGTCAATATGTTCCAATTTGATTGGCGTACTTCATGTCGCAAGACAACTCGAGACGAGGTAGTGAGGCGATTTAGTGTCAAATATTCTTTGACCGAGGAGTGTGGCAAATTGCATGACATGGGTCCGTCCATCCTCAAATCATGTTTTTTTCCTGTTTCTCCGTAAAAGAAATCTTTGATCACTCGTCCTGCCACTCTGAGCGGACCTCTTGCGTTATCATTCTTGATTCTAGACGCTCCACATGATATCTATCTGGCCGTTCTAGTTGAATCACTTTGGATGCACCATATAATTTGGTTTGGGTGATTTCGCCACACTTAGCGCTACCACTCCGACTCATAGCGGCCTATTTATACCATGCTGTTTGACGTCCTCCTTTCCACGAATTATCTGGGATGCTTGGTAGCTTCAGCGTGCGGGCTTTGGCTTGTGTTGCATAGATGTTGCACGCAACGTCAATCCTGAATCTGCAGTGATGCAGTCCCGTGTGCGGCTCGCTCAACCCGATATGTTCGCCATCAGTATCCGCCACCAAACACGTCGACAATTTCATCCCCGAGTACGGAAGAATGACAGATCTGGGCCAAATGTGGCATTTGTTCCGTGGACTGGTTCTGAATCGGACCAGTTATTAACTAAGTTTCAGAGTCGCCCGGCCACAGAGAACCTCTCTTAACTAGCCGTTCTCTCAGCCGCTGGGTCCCCACAACCACTCGTTGAACCTTCTCTACTGTCTGTTCTCAGTAAACTACGCTTCCTGTCCTATAAACATGTTTCCCTCTTGCATTCCCTTTCCATCTTCTGGTGACAGGGAGAATGTCCCTGTAACCCATGGCGATAAACGGGTTAGGCGTAATGCCTTGACAGATAGTCAGTCAGCCTCCCGTTGCTACACTTCTAGCCCGACTGATGACTTGTGATACAATAGGAATGAAGAGCTTTAAGAGACCGCTGCTGCGGCGTGTCATCTCTGGCTCAACTTCCTTGTCTGTGGCCCAGTCTCCTCCGCATGTCGCCATAACTATCCTCACCAATCCGGCGAGGACCCGGGCACACTTGGCGCCTTCCACTGTTCATGAGGAAGAGACTCCCAGTCAGTTGTTGACTGTATCCCGACCGTCCTTGCCCTCTCCTACCCCTTCGCACCTATACAGCAGTCTTAACAACCCGGCGAAGGCACGTTCACTACCCCCTATTCCTTCAGTTCCCCAGTCCCATTCGCACCCGCGCATCACCATTCTCAGCGATCTGGAGAGGGAGAAACGCGAGGCGCACCCTCAGAGTCCCAAGAGCATCCTTATAAACCCCTCGAGGGCACGTTCACTGCCCTCTGTTACCCAGTCCCGTTCGCTCTCTCATATCACCATTCTCAGCGATCTGGAGAAAGAGAAATCCGAGGCGCACCCGCGCACCCCTCCGGGTCCCAAGAGCATCCTTCTCAGCTCAGCGGAGACACATTCACTGCGTTCCATTAACACCCACGCGTCATCGCGTTCTTCTGTCTGTCAGTACCCGGCGGCCCATTCTCCCGCGCACATCACTATTATCAGCAATTTGGAGAAGGAGAAACGTGAGGCACACCCGCGTTCCACTCAGAATACCAAGAGCATCCGAAATGCCTTCGCAGCGGTTCTCGCTCCAAAGCGCCTGCCCACAATAACTGTCACGCCCATATCGATTCTGAAACCTCCCACACCACCTGCTCAGACTCCGGCTCCAACTCCAGTTCCAGCCGCTGACATCAGGCTCAGCGAGCCCGCCCCTGACACTGTGAAGGAGAACATACTCCTGCTTCCTGACATTATCATTCAAGAATCCAGTCAAGGCGTTCGGGACCCGGATAGTAGCACAGGCACAGACGCGACCGTGACGAGACGTGGAGATATGTTGGGTGTCCCCCTTGTTGACTGGCGCGGCAGGCTGGACGAGGACGAACTTGCCCGGTACTACCCCCAGGAGCATGCCAATGAGCAATTCGCGCGCAGACTCCAGTCAATGGTGCGCAGCAAGACCCGTTCCGCCGCTGCACGCCGCAGGGACCATGCGCGCCGACGGAGGCAAACCGCTCCCACCACTACTCCCACTTCTCCCACCATCTCCTTCATTGCCAGCCGCACACGCATATAAGACTGCTACTCCCACTCCCATTCCCACTCGCATTATCCTAATTGCCAGCGACTGAGATGCATCCTCCCGCATAACAGCAAACTGCCTGAGCCCGTCATACAGTACCTTTGTCATGTCGCGGCGATGACGTGGTGCAGACGTCAGTGCCACTGTCTGACCATGCGGGTTCTCTGTGTCGCGGCAATCCCCCGTTCCCCACCTGCCTTCTCTGTTTGTCTGTGTTATGCTGCCGTTTTTCTTTTCTTTTCTTCCACTCGCGTTCGCGTCAGGCTCCCGGTTCGACCAGAAAATAGCACAAAATATGCCAGAAAAATAATCGCAAAAACGTCAAAAACAAAAAAAGCGCCAATTTACATGAACAATTATTTATTTTATGATATAGCGCAAGATAAGCAAATAAAAAGCGGAAGATAAGCGTAAAAATAGCGTAAGATAAGCACTTAAAAAACCCGAAAACCCCGCCAACATAATAGCAAGAGAACTCCGCTGCGTACTCAGTTTCCTCTTGCTTGCGCAGTTTATTGCCTTTTTCCTTCTACCTAGGCCCTAGCGCATTGCCCATGTCTATCTCCGCGAGCGTTGTCAGCCTTTGACTTCTGGGCGCCAACCTGCTCTCTTCCACTCCCTTCTTCGAGTGCGTCCGAGCGTTATGTAGGTGCAGGGCTCCTTTGGTGGGGGGTTGCGCTCGGGCCGAAGGGCATGATTCCTCACTTCTGGTGTTACATGCCCTGGCGTGTCTCGGTCGGCTTGATGTACGTTTCCTCGCTCGTCTCACACGTTCTCTCGGGACTCTCGCGTGTCTAATGATAGGGACAAACATTCGCCTTTTGTCAATCGCGTCGACCGCTTCGATTTACACCCTGTTTACGCAAGGCAGAAACCCTGCTTCGCTCCTTGCTTTTCTTCTTTTGTCTTCAGTATTTCCGCTTCGCTTATATGTTGGATGGTTTAGGTTCTGCCTCAAGCAACTCCCGAGACGACATGGCACGCGCGCTCAAGACCAACATGATCTGGAGGTTCTCTCTGCCTACGGGCGCTTGCTTGACTTACTGGCTTGACTGGCTTTTGGCTCGCGTAACTTGGCTTGGCTTGGCTTGAGCTCTGCTGCTCTCTCATGCTTCTCGTGTGCTCTCTATGATTTCCTGTCGTGCCTTGTCTTGTGGCAGCGGCGCAACTCCCAGTACGTCCATTTCCCTTTTTCTCTCACATATCTAGTACACCCGAATTTTCGCCACGCAAAACACGCCAACCCGCCACGAAGTTTCGAAATCAAAGTTAGAAATGGGTTCCACCTGGGGCTCTTATCCCTGGTGCGTCGTCTCCATCGAAGCGCCCTTTAAATCCCCTATTCCCTCTTCGCCTCTTCAATTCACTTTTCCACCTCCCATTCCCCTTCTGGGCGTCGGTTCTGATGAATGCCGCCGAGCCGCGGCGACGACATTCATCAGCGCCGGCGCCCTCTTTCCCGCACCTCCGCTCCACATTAGGGTTAGGGTTATTAGGTGAGAGACGCAGCATCGGAGCGTCGGAGTTTGGAAAGTGGTTTTAGTGTGGCTAGGAATGAGGCGTCTTTGTCTTTCACTAGTTTCACTTGTCCATTATACCCACGTCGTCTCATCGTCTCACGAGTGATCTGGTCGTACATACTAACCTCTATCACTGCAACTAAAACCCTCCCATCCACTGCCGTGAGCAATCATACAGTCGTCGGTTCTTCGCTAGCCGCCAGCATGCACAGCTCCTTCCTTGCGAGAGTAAGTAACCAACCGAGAACCGCCTCCAACTCGTAGCAGCAATCACGCAATCAGCGGGTCTGTGTGATCACCAACCCGAGGATCGCTGCGGCAAGTACGGGAACCCTGCCCGCCCATCCGCAGCTCACCTCTCCAGTTGGACCCGTCACCACCAGCAGTTATTATAAGCTGAGGCGGTCGGACAAGTGAACTTTGATTGGCAGTTCGCTGGCATCGATATCGATATCGCTGGCATCATTAACTTCGGGGCCGTACACCACACTCCATGCCATCCACTAAAACATACATCCAGCCTCGCTCTCACTGTCTTTGGAGCCGAGCACCACACCCCACGCTGACTTCACGCGATCACACAGCGGTATCATTTGTCCTGGAATCGGAAGTGCAGGGAAAGTGTACACTACACTGGAAGAAAAAAGACGAGAAGTATATACTGTAGACCTTCACATACACTCAGGCTATTGTGCACACTTCTCACTGACAAACATATTCTCCTCTTCGTACACAACTCATTCATGTATTGGAAATGCATCGACCCTGAGCCGGATGAGAAGTAAAACACGACCGACTACCTTATAGTGCCACTACCAAGCTGGAAGGGGGGGGCACCGGTGCTATGGCTCACGGAGACCCATCGCAATGCAGGTTACCTCTTTTGCACTGAACATCTCTGCCCTGATGGTTTGGCCAATGCAGTCGCAACAAATTCGAATGAGACCAAAAAAAGTTGGAATTGAAAGACAGACATGAAATGCGAAATATGATGAGAAAATGGTGACAAGCCTGATCAAATGTAACATCATATATAGTTTTTGTGCTCGCAGTCCCGGTGCGGAGCACGGGTCGCCGCTAGTTGAATGATAAGATTATGTATCGTACAATGACGCACAGGCAGCTGACAGCCAGTTCAACCACGTTATGATTTACAATATGAGCATGCGATCATTCGTGGTTTCAAATCACGCAGGTATCAATATCGCACTGTATTGTGATTTCAGAATTGGCTCTCATTTGGCTGATTCAATCAAAGTTGGGATGAAGTTCACGCCCAATCGTGATTTTGATAATAGTCTGACACAGGAGCATGATTTCTAAATAATTAGGGTATTGTCCTGTCGCGTGAAAAAACAGCCTGAATTCCTGATGGCCCGGGCTTCTCCATACAATGTGACGCCCTCGAATATCCCGACTAACTGACGGAACTCTCACTAGTCTGGCGCTCAGTACTGGTAATCTGATCTAGATCAGCTGCGGCTGCTGCGCTTCACTCAACGTCGTGCCAATTATGGTAAACTCTACTTTGACGTGACCGAAGCAAGCCAATCGCGCTTAGTCTGAAACTGCCATGTCGCCTGGAGCGCTTGGTCGCATCGGTCACATCGTTCTAACTTACAACTCTGGACCCCCGGCTCCGACTGATAGATCCCGTGCTATCCTTCCCAGTCTTTATCTGGAACTGAAAATTTTTGTGCTGTGTGCGCATAAATGAAGTACAGTAACAGCATTCAGACCCCATGATAATCCACACCACAGGCGTCAGGAACATTCAGCCATGGCAGTTAGCGGCCTCCCGGTCGTAATCACGCGGTATCTGCACTGGCAATTGAAACGTACGTGTCTCAACTTGAATGTAGGTTTGCGCTCGAGCAACTGAAAATCCTGGAACGCGTGCAAAGAATGTGCTTCATAGTGGGTAGTTCTCGCCAACTGCCAAGTTGTGTTGAGACGATCGGAGTCCTTTGCGTTATCTCGCATATGACCGCTCCCAGGTAAATCGATGAGCTGCAGCTGAACTTTGATTCCTTTGCCTACAGTACTGCGATGCTACATTCCAGACCATGGAAAGCCAGAAGGCCAAGAAACCTCTACTGATTGGATCAGCTATCGAGCGGTGCCGGGGCGGCAGCGCTACGCCAAGTAGAATCTGGGCGGTGAGACACCCCTCTCTAGATTTCCTATGCGCTGACAGAATCCTAATATATTGATTAGATATCGTACACAGGTTCAAGACATTATGAGGTAAATCAGTTCTGTGCTGATCAGAAAGCATATCATGACTGCGTGCGTCGGCGTTGTTGGTGGGCGCTGTTGGTCTATTGACTCCTGACTATCTAGCATCCTCCATGCGCTGTAGCTTCAGCCACCATGTGGTCTCACAACTGCGTATTGAGCCATTGTTAGAGCCCCCAAAATTTATATAGGCATGGTCGTTTTTACCATGCTGGCCCATCCCCCAACAAAGGATCTTCCTAGCCTTCACACCCTTTGAGTTTGCGCCTCCAACTCTGCTATATAATATCCCACCAAGACCCTTTAGGTACCTCATTCCGTCGTTGTGTTGAGCTTTCTAACAATGGGACATATTACTACAAGAAGAATGCGTGCCTTCAACTTTGGTTTGCTTGCGGTACTTAGTTGCATCGTCATGATAGGCGCTACCCCAGCTGGGGACAGTGCTGAGGCCCTTGCTCGTCGCCAAAAACGGTATGTCCCCTAATTACTGTAGTCGCAGCTCATGGAGGTTCTTACTCGATTGAAAATTCTTGTCTCCAGCTCCGTGGCATGCAGCTCATTACCTGCGGCGGCTCAACCTCTCTGCTATAGCTGCGTCTCTACTCCACAGTGCGCACAGGTCACGACAATTTGCGACCAGCTCTGCACCCTTCTAGACGTGGCTGGGTACAACTGTTAAGAAACCCTCGGCAACTTCCGTCATCCAGCTATTCCTTACCTAACGGTGACACCGAGTACTCGATAAGCCTTTAGTTGGATATAGCATGGCCGTGTTCTCCTTTGTGTGGCAGTTGTATAATTCAGTAAATAGCTGAGGATACTCGAATATATGTTGTGTTTTTGCGATATGCGATGTGATTTGCGTGACTGTCCAACCCACGTGACCATACGTTCCCGATGGCGCGTGCCCAGACAGCCTACTGCATCACGCCGACGACTCTCGGTCCCTATTTCAGAACCCATGGACGCTTGCAGACTCAACTCAGAGTACATCCACTTCCACTTATTGGCCTGCCTTTTCCGCCGGCCTCTCCACATTCCTCAGCAATCCACTGGCAAGCATTAAAGCGACATGGTTGGGACACTCGGTGCGTTGCGGCTGACGTCGCAGCTCGACTCCCGTAGTGACATACCGCTTTAATGCTCGGTTTTCTTTTTCTACCCAGAGCTTCCTCGTCGAGTTTCCGCGTATCACAGCAAGCCCAGATGATGAGCCGCCTCGCGTCCTGTTCGACCCCATCTTCTCAGACGGCATCGGCCCTTCTCCATGGCTGAGCATTCGACGTCGCCTGCCTCCTCCTTGCACCCTCGAGGAACTACCAGAATTCCAATTCATCGTATACTCTCATAATCAGTGGGTCGTCTGCCTTTCGACCCTTATCCCTTCTAAGAGTAAAATATAGCTATGACCGCCTCGACCTCCCGACGCCGCAACGAATACATGAGCTGCGAGGCGAATGCATACATTTTCTCGTCCCGTTAGGTGAGTATCAGTACTGTATGATTCTGCGTTTTATTCCGACAAGCAATGTGATTAAGGCAACAAGGCGTGGGTCGAGGATACCGGCATTCCGCCTTCCCAAGTAACCGAACTAGATTGATGGGATGAACTCACGCTGCCAGCCCAGCCCGGCTCGAATCAGAAACTCAAGTTCGTATGTACTCCACCCAACACAAGAGTGGTACGTGCATGCTGTTTTGTTCCCAGAGTGGGTCGGGATTCAGGATTCTCTGCAGGCCGCAGCTTCACGGATCCATGTACGACGCTCTGGGCTAGCTGGGTTATCCAACAAGCACTACCAAACACCGATGGAGGAGACTATAGCCCCGTCTACTTCACAGGATAAATGCTTCCCTTCACCAATCTCGTCTGCATATGCATTTCAATTCGACTTTGGCGACAGCGATTCAGGATACATGACGACTAGTGGCCCGTGTCCCATCTTCAAAGGTCTCGTCCCGGTCCGCCCTCTCTGACTTCGGCGACGCTGATGAGTCCCCTGTCGGAACAAATAATAACTACAGAGCTGGCGTCGCGTGCATCGAGGCGAGAAAAGAATCGGGAGCGTGGATCGTACATCAATCGGCTACACACGGTTATCTCTCGTGCGGCGTCTCTCACCAATTTCTGGAACGCATTCGGCTCTGTCGTTGAAATCCGCAAATAATGTGATATGATCATGCCCCGGACATGACTCGATTGATCACTCACTCACTCACAAAGCACAGCTTGAATGGGCTGCACACGGCATTGCTAGTGAGCGTGGCTGCTCCGACTTGGTTTCCGCTATGCGCGGAGTCTGTTCGACGTCGATTTTGCACTTTAAGTATCAGGTCCGGGGAGGTTGGGATGCAGGGTGACTTGATCGTTGACGATTAAGCCGTAAGCCGGGAAATGTGCGGCATGTGCGGCATGTGCGGCGGTGTGCGCGGGCCGTTACCGTAAAGGGAGATCAACTAGATCACCACTAGATCACCGTCGGACCCTTTTACGGGCACCTCGGGGTACAGAATCCCTACGTAACACCTTCTGTATGTAATGTTAGCCGTGTATGCTGTTCGAGAACAGAACAATTGATTGTCATATGTACAGGATAATACAGGTATCCACATGTGTCCACGAATGGCAACAACGACCTTGGTCCTTGACAACAACCTGCCGCTGGTCTTAGAACAATGACTTGGAGATACGAATACGGGAACTGTCAAGAAAATCTGCCAGTTTTATTGGGAACTTTGCGCGCCATTACATTTGTACTGTAATACTACGCGCGTTGCCTTTCCCACAACTTTCAACGACTGATCGTCTACAACAAGGGTTAGTCTCTATGACAAGAGACAATGTACCACGGTGCGGTGGGAGTCCCCAGACGCATCAATTGGACGGTCGTCTCATGATGCAATGCATGCAGAGATCCGTGATCCGTGATGGCCTACAACAATAGTTGTGCAATGCGGGTTGCGTATCTACGACAGTTATTTATTCACGCCCCTTTGCATCGTTCACTCACCACCACCTATTCCCTCTTCGCTACGAGCCATCATGTCTACTGTCGCCTCCACATCCACCTCATGTCCAGACTTTGCCTCTATTTTTGACGCTGCTTTAGAGAAATACAAACTCAAGACCAAGAAAGACCTAGCCTCGCATCCGCTCCTTTCCAGCCTTCCGAGTCAATGCTGCGCCTCCCCAGAGGCTATCCTCTCTGCCTTTTCCGCATTCGATAAGGTCTATGGCGCATTTACAAGATGGGTCATCCCGACCGTGAATATCCTACATACGTTTTCGGGCATCATTGCCCAGGTTGCTGGGCTGGTATGTTAAGACGTATCCCTACGGAGAATATCTGCTTAATACTCATGTTTAGGCATTCCCACCAGCGAATCTAATCTTTGCCGGGATCGACATTCTTCTTTTGGTCCGTGTTCTTCACTATTCTCTTTCGCAACCTATTTTGATACCCAGGGCTCCAGGCGGTTAAAGATGCCAGCGCTCGTCAAAGCAAGCTGATTGATGGCCTTAACCGCATCGAACATTTCTTCAGGCGGCTTGAGAAATATACTAGCATCATGCCGACAACAGATATGATGAACATTGTCGTAGAAATTATGGTGGAGGTCCTGACCTTCCTTGCGGTCGCGATGAAAGAGGTGAAAAGCGGACGGTTAAGTGAGTGGATGTTGCGTAGATCTGCCATCCTTAACTCACACCTTATTCAGGAAAGTATTGGAAGACGTTGAATGGAAACACAGACATGGAGGATAGCCTGGGGAAGTTGGACAGATTGACCCAAGAAGAGGCGTGGATGACAATAACGGAGTCGCTGAAGCAAATCCACAGCGTCGATGGCAAGGTCGTGGCACTCAATAATAACATAATGGGTGTCAACGATAGCGTGAATGCTGTCGGAGGGAAAGTACAAGATATGCGCAACGATGTACAAGGTGTTGGAAACGACGTTCAAGATGTCGAAAAGAGCGTACAAGCTTTGCATGGCGACATTCAAGATGTCAACAATACGCTGCAAGACTTTGGCGGCGACGTAAAAGACATTTACAGCGGGGTCCAAGATGTCGGGGACAAATTAGAGCGAGCCAACGGTTCGTAATCTCTTCCCATGTTTAATATTCCTAGGAAGGGCTCAGACTCAGGCTGTTACACGGCTTTACAGGAAACCAGCTTAGGATTGGTCTTGCAAAATGGCTGTCGCCCCCCGATCCGTCCATCAATCATAACACTGCATCCAAACACCGTGAAGGCAGTGAGGCTGCAGCTCAATGGTTCTTTGAAGGAAGTATATTCAATCAATGGAAATCTGCTGGCTCCTTATTGTGGATACATGGAAAACGTGCGTTACTCTCGACTTCACTCATGCAATGGCCTTTGATCACGTCCATTTCTAATTTCTATAGCGGGATCAGGTAAAAGTGTGCTCTGGTTCGCATCTCTTCGACATTCTGCCTTTGTGAAGCTGACATTATCAATCTAGCTCCTCGATCATAGAAGGTTTACACGATGCTGGGAAGGCCCCGATGGCTTATTTCTATTTCGACTTCAGGGACGTTGACAAACAGAAACTTCACAACTTGCTTCCGTCTCTCCTCATACAACTTTCTGCTCAGTCCAATCCCTATTTTGACATACTCTCCCAACTCCATTCTGCACACGGTCCTGAATGGAAGCCGAGTGATCGCGAGATGGTAGAATGCCTCAAAAAAATGCTTCTCCTCGAGGGGCAGCCCCCCATTTACATCATCATGGATGCACTCAACGAGTGTCCGATCACGTCTATCCCGTCACCACGAGAAGAGGTCCTCGAGTTTGTGGATGAGCTCATCGGCCTTGACCTTCCAAACCTCCACATATGTGTTACGAGTCGGCCTGAGCGCAACATTCAGAAGGTCCTCGAACCCTTGACCGATCTCCCGGTATCCCTTCATGACGAAAGTGGGCAACAGGAGGACATTGAGAAGTATGTCACCTCTTTTGTCCTGTCAGACAAAAGGATGAAGAGATGGCGAGAGGAGGACAAACGTCTGGTTATTAAGGAACTGTCGGAAAAATCAAATGGAATGTAAGTGTGTTGACATCTGTGCATAATCGAATATTAAAACTTCATATAGGTTCAGATGGGTGTTTTGCCAATTGGACGTCCTACGACATTGCTTCCCATCGAGCATTCGGCGTTCCCTGAACGATTTGCCCGAAAGCTTGGACGAGACATACAAACGCATCCTAAGGGAGATTCCAAAGCCCAACAAAGGACATGCCTATCGATTATTGCATTGTCTGGTGGCAGCTATTCACCCACTTCGAGTTGAGGAACTTGCAGAAATCATGGCGTTTGACTTCGAGGAGGAAGGGATCCCGAAGCTGAATACAGACTGGCGGTGGGAGGATCAAGAAGAGGCAATCATGTCGGCGTGCTCGAGTTTGGTCTTAATAGCCAAGGATGGGGATTCGCGAATCGTCCAATTTTCGCATTTCTCCGTCAAAGAATACTTGGTGGTGGATCGACTCGCGGAGGCCACCCGAGACGTCTCGTACTATCATGTTCAACGTGAGGCTGCCCATACGGTCCTTGCACAAGCATGTCTCGGCACCGTCTTCCGATTGGGCAATCACATTGACCGTGACAAGATCAAGAACTTCCCATTGGCGCTCTATGCTGGTCGGTCCTGGAAGACTCATGCCCGGTTTGGGACAGTGTCGTCACGCATCAAAGATGGATTGAAATGTCTGTTCGACGCAGACAAGCCACACCTTGCTACGATGCTGTGGCTCTACGACGACCGAGCTGCGGCTCTGACGTTTCGTTCCCTGCCGCCCTACAAGCAGCCCCAACCACTTGAAGCCGTCCCCCTATATTACGCTGCAATACTCGGAATTCGTGACTTGGCAGAATATCTTATCGCTGAACACCCTGATCAAGTAAATGCCAAGAACTTGAATGGGTCGACTCCAATGCATGTTGCCGCGTCTGTAGGGCATGTCGACATTCTAGCATTACTACTTGAACTTGGTGTAGACGTGGATGTCCGGGAAGAAGGTGGCGGAACTCCACTGCTTTCAGCATCGGCATGTGGAAGAGTCGAAGCTGGGTGGTATCTAATCGATCATGGCGCCGATATCAATGCTCGAGACGATCGTGATTACACTCCACTGTACTTCGCGTTTAAGGGACATGTCAAGTCCGTTCGAATGCTGCTTGAACGCGGGGCAGCGGCAGTGATAAATATCCGGAATGCACGCGGCGAGACTCCATTGCACCATGCGGCACGATTAAGATACGCTGAAATCGTGCGGTTATATCTGGATCACGGCGCAGATCCCCGTGTAAAACCCCCCTCCTATCTACTTCGTGGCTGTCCTTCCCATACCGTGGCGTTATATAAGCGACGAGAGCTCATAGAACTCCTGTCTGAGCGGGATGGTGGGTATTCAAGGTATTCAAAGAAGCATGTACAAGAGGACAATGTTAAGAAAATTCTCTCCGAGCCCGAGTAATAGAAGTGTCCCAGTACAAGTCATTGTGTGCGGTGAATACAGGGAATCGGTATACAGAACGCTCTTCTATTTTCATTGTTAATACATACTCGAGGATTTAAGGCAGCTAAATTTGGCGCTGTATGAAAGGGGTTGCCGTCCAGAGGAGAAAGGGAGGGAGGGATAGAACAAAGGAATCAGAGACCGAGACAAAGCGATGTGAGAGCGACGCGGACAGCAGTTCGGCGACGCTGATGGCGATGACGAGAAGGAAAGCAGCGGACACAGAGACACACGAAGTGAGTGTAAGAGGTATATGCTTTGTGATCGTCAACAACCGTCACGGTAATCCGTAATGATTATGTTGTCATCACCCTACCGTACGATGGTCCTCCGAAGGCTCTAGGTATCTTGCCAACGTGTACCACAGCGGTCTCGCCGATGTCGATGACGCCCATCCCGCCTTCCATCACTAATCGCCCACAGACCGCCCACCCTCACCCTCACCCTCATCCCCACTTCCCTCAGTTCCCTGACGATCCGCTGCACTCGTCACCAACTCCATCGCGCGCTTGGCCTGCTCGAGCTCGACGATTGGTTCAAGCGCCTCGTGGTCGCTACCAGCAAACGTGGCAGAGTGCATCGCGAGAGCGAATGCCGCGCGCAACTCGGTGTGCATTTGGAGAGCCTGCGCATCCGAGAGTTGGAGCGGGCGCTGTAGAGTGTTCCATCACAAATAGTGCTATCTACTAAATACTGCATTATACAATTGATAGTATATACTACCTTTTTATAGACTCGGCACCATACTCAGACATCAATTCAACAATCTCTGTGTACCCACGACTCGACCCCAACTGAGAAGGGGTCTCGCCATCTTTGTCGCGCGCATTGACATCTGCACCGCGCTCCAGTAATAATCGCGCGACTTCGACATGATTGCTTACTACTGCCTGGTGAAGTGCAGTGAAGCCATTGTAACCCCGGTCATCGATCGGTGCCCCGCGTTCGAGTAGCATTCGTACAAACTCGACATGACCGAAGGCCGCCGCAATTGGTAATCCAGTGCGATTATCTTCGTTTCGAGCTTCGGTATCTGCGCCATGATCGAGTAGAATTTGCCCAGCTTCGACTTTTCCTGCCCGCGATGCTCGATGCAGTGGAGTTTCGCCGCCGTCTATGCCCCTGCCATTCATATCTGCGCCATGCTCAATTAATAACGACAAAATGTTCGCGTGTCCTGCTGACGCTGCAGCATGTATCGGAGTCATTTCATACCCGCCTTTGGCATTTACATGCTCTGGATGCTCGGCGATGAGGTGTTCTGCCAAGTCCCGAAATCCGAGCCT
>QFEZ01001658.1:13946-27865 GCA_003316425.1 Russula lepida
AGAAACCATCCATCTCCGTTGTAAATCCAAAGCCACGTTGCAAAATGTGGCTTGTCTGCATCAAACAGACATTCCATCTCATCCTTGACGCGTGACGAGACATTCCCTACTCGCGCATGCAGAGGCCAGTACTCAGCAGCATATCGGGCCAACGGGAAGTCCTTGATGCTCTCAAGGTCAACGTGATCGTCCAATCGGAGGAGAACACCAAGGCATGCTTGCGCAAGAATCGTATGCGCAGCCTCAAGTCGAATGTGATAACGCGAGATATCCCGCATGGGCTCTGCCAGCCGGTCCGCTGTCAAGAACTCCTTGACAGAGAAATGTGAAAATTGGACCACCCGCGAATCCCCGTCCTTGACTATCGTGACCAAACTTGAACATGCCGACATCACTGCCTCTTCTTGATCCTCCCAGCGCCAGTTCGGATTCAGCTTCGGCATCCCTTCCCCATTGAAGTCAAAGGCTAGGACTTCTGCAAGTTCCGCGACTTGAAGTGGGCGAGCAGCCACCACCAGACATTGCAACAATCGATGTGCATATCCTTGGTTAGGCTTCCTGATCTCCCTCAGTATCCGCTCGTATGTCTCGTCCAGGCTCTCGGGCAACTCCTCCAGTATATGCCGGACACTTGGTGGGAAGGAATGTCTTAGGACCTCCAATTGGCAGAACACCCATCTGAACCTATTTCATGTTTTGAGATTCGCATAAAACAGATGGCAACACCCTTACATTCCATTTGCTTTTTCCGACAGCGCCTTGATAACGAGATTCTTGTCCTCCTCCCTCCATCTCCTCATCCGTTGGTGGGAGCGAACAAAAGTTGCGACATAGTTCATAATATCTTCTTGTTGTCCACTTTCATCATGAAGGGACACAGGCCGTTCGGTTAAGCGTTCGAGGACAATCTGAATGTCGTACTCTGGCCGACTTGTGACACAAATGTGGAGATTTGGAAGGTGAAGGCCAACAAGTTCCTCTACCAGCTCGAGGACCTTTTCTCGTGGTGATGGAATGGTAGACGTGATTGGACACTCATCAAGAGCATCCATAATGATGTAAGTGGCCCGGGGTCCCCGCGCCTCGTGAGTGAGCATTTCTTTGAGACATTCGACCAATGCACGATCACTGGGCTTCCGTTCTCCACGATCATTTGCAGAATACAGTTTGGAGAGTATTTCACAGCACGGATCGGACCGTGAAGAAAGTTGGATGAGGAGGGATGGAAGTAAGTTTTGAAGTTTTTGTTTATTAACGTCCCTGAAATCGAAATAAAAGTAGGCTATCAGAGCCTTTCCAGCATCGCGCAAGGCTATGATATCTTCTATGATCGACGAGCTGAAAATAATGTGTTGGATGGACAATGGCGGAAAAGCCAAAGGACAAACCAGAGGACACTTTTCCCTGCCCCAGCTAAGAGATGGTCAGCGGTCGTCGCATAGCGAAGGTCAATGATAACCCACGTTTTCCATGCACCCACAAGAAGGAACCAATGGATTTCCATTCATTGAATATACTTCCTTGAAAAAACCACTCAGCCGTGCCATTATGATGAGCCTCGCATGCGACGTTATGATTGGTGGACGGATCTGGGGGCGACAGCCATCGAAGAAGGTTATCTCTGACTTGGTTGCCTGTGAAGACGTCTGAGCCCTCGGAATGATGATCAGGGTTTGAAGAGATAAACGAACGATTGGCCTGGTCTAACTTGTCATCAACACCTTGGACCCTGTCGTCGACATTTTGAAGCTTGTCACCAACATCTTGCACATCGTTATAGGCATTTTGCACGTTGTTACGGACATCTTGCACGTCGCTACGGACATCTTGTACCCGACCCTCGACCGCTTGAACCTTGTCGCCAACATCTCGAACCTCACCGTAGACATCTTCTACCTGGCCCTCAAGACCCCTCACTCTATTGTCAACGCCCATCACTTTCACATCGACGCTGTCTGTCATCTTCAGCTGTTCCGCAGATGCCATCCGTGCCTCTTCTTGTGTCAGCTTGTCCAACCTCTCCAGGCTATCCTCGACCTCTCTGTTTCCCACCAACTTCTTCAAGTACCTTTCTGAATAGCCTGTCAGTCAGGAAGGGTAAAATACACCACTTAAACTCACTGAAGCGCCCATGCTTCACTTCCTTCGTCGCAATCCCAAGGATCGTCAGTACCTCGACCATAATATCGACAATCACATTCGTCATCGCCGTAGTCGGTGTGATACTGATGTATATCTCAAGCCGGTGGAAGAAGCATCCGATGCGGTCAAAGATGTCGATCAGCTTGTTTCGGCTAACACTCGCATCTTTAGCCACCTGGGAGCCCTCGGCGTCAAAAAAGGTCGCACAAGAGAAGGATGCAGGACACCGACCGAAAGTAGAACGCCGATCCCAGCAAAGATTACGGTTGCCGGTGGGAATGCCTGAAAATAAAGTATTAAAGCTGAAATTCATCGTGACGTGACGTAATATCTTGACACTCACTAGTCCAATACCTCGGCCAACGGTGTCAGAAAATGAAGACAACACATTCACGGTTGGTGCAACCCAATTTGTGAGTCCCTCGTCCCGATCTTGAGATTCGCCGGACAAGGGGACTTGGTCTCGAAGGAGGGTGAGGACAGCCGAGGGGGAATTGCAGGATCGAAGGTCTGTAAAGAGAGGATGCGACGGTAAATCTTGTTTGGTTTTACGTTTGTAAGATTCCAAAGCGGCATTGAAAATGGACGCAAAGTTGGACTGGGATGTGGATGTGGAGGGGCCTGCAGACATGATGTGAAGGGGGGATAGTCGACGATGGTGGATGATGAAGGAGATATCGATAAGTAGCCGCCCTAGGCCGCTGAGCCTGCGCCCGAGTCACGGTACAGCGCATGAGCCACGAGGCAAGTCAGGCCTTCAATGAGCGCCCTGGGCTGTGGACATTCCCACTGGCATGTTGCCTCTAGGTAGTCCGTACGAGAAGTTCTTTGAATCGGTTTCCTGCCAATAATTTCCGAGTGGTTCAGCGACGTCAATGTGAAGAACGTAGCGACACACCAAGACTTTACTCTGGCCCGTGTTCTTCGACCGTGAGTTGCACCGACAACGCCGTGTTCGTATTGCGATGCACTTGGGGTTTATCTTTGTTCGCCAGGGCTCGGTGAAGGTCCCGGGCCAAGGGTACAGATAATCTGGAATATGCGTAGCTGGATGCGTGACTGACACACTTTATACTTTGTACCGGCCGTGCTGTTAGATGTCGAGCTAGTTGGCAGTGAAGGGGTTTACCCTGTCGTTAAAGCTTACAGTGAAGAGTTGAGCTACGCAAACACCTCCAGACGTCCTGACCACACACCATAACTTTTGTTGGCAGATTTCTGACTTGACATATATGAGATGTATTTGAAAGAGGTGCATCATCGTGCTACCTCGACTATAACCCATCCACAAACTCGTCCTCTGTCTCCATCCTATCACTGTTCAAATCCTCTTCTTCCTTACCCGTCCCGAACCCGAGCCCTCCCCACGAATCCTCAAGACACCCTTCTCCTCCCTCACCACTACCACTGTTTGCCATGTCCTGCACCTTATATACCCACCCCCACATCCGATTCGGATGCACCATTGGCGCCCGCGACAATCCCACCTGCAGCGTCTCGCCACCGGGCCCCACTCGTCCATCCAATTTACGTAGCGCCACGCGCGCATCATCTATCGTCCTGAATTGCAAAAATGCACAGCGAGGATCTGTCCGCTTTTCTCCCCGGAATGGCGGCACTGTTGTTATTTTATCATATCACATGACGTTTCGGGTATGTATAGAGGGATACGTACAAACCATTGCCCCGGTGACATTGGGAATATCATATGACCATCGCATGAATGCCGGTCGCCCGTTCGACGCGGGCCACCCGGAGATATACACCACCCGATAACCGTGGGTGGGGTAGTACATCCAACGCGCAAAATCGGTGTCTAACAGGCGTTGCTCGTAGCGGAATCCATGTGGCGCACCCTGACACACCGCCCGTATTGCCTCTTCAGTGCTTGCAAACTCAACATGTGCGAATCCATCCAAGGCTAAGCTCCCCATCAGTTAGCAATACGATTTACTGCGCTGCGATCACGTACATAAACGGACGTCAACTACACAGCCAAGTCGGCTCCAGAAGTTTTCCAGTGCTGTCCGAGAGATATCTGAAGGCAGCCGCCCGATCCAGAGCACGCGCGATGGGTCGTGCAATCCTCTAAACCTGGGAACCGTCCGTGTGAGATCCTCGAGGATTGCAATACAAGTCGTGGGATCAAGTTGTTTCCCCTGCTCTAGGTCGCTCCCCGAAGAATCAGGTGGCAAGCCGTAAGGACGGCCCTCCGCACGTTCAATGCGCAGGATTCGCCCCCGGAGGGTGATAGGAACCCGTTGGTGAACACTCAATATTTGCTCGACACGATCCTTGTTCGAATACATGAAAAATGCGAATTTTGAGTCGGGACCTATAATAATAAGTCCGGTTAGAATAGTCGAACTGGTTGAGAAAGTGAAAGTGAAGAAAATAGGAGAAGAGACATACGCATCACCAGTCGTTCGTACTTTCCGAGCGGTTCCAGCACCTCCGACAGTTCCTCTTGGGTCGTGTGCCAAGGGAAGTTGGACACGAATATCCCAACTTCCTCACGACCATCCTCAGTCCGTGTGATCCGTGGCGCGATACCCGTATTCGCGCCACCAAACGCCTTATCATTTTCATTTTCCTCAATCCCGCCACCGTTCGTTGTTGCGCGTTTCCGAAAAACGATGATCTCCCGCCCATGCACGTATAGCGGCCCGTCAGCATACGCATACAAGGTACGTTTGACGCCATGCACGTCTGCAAAAACGACATCTGCGCTTCTTCCATCCGGTCGTAGGATTATACGCGTGATCTCGCCGAAACGTTGGAAGACGGGTCGGATGTCGGATTTGACGGTGTTTGGTTGGAGACCCGTCAGTGTGATAGACGTTGTCGAGGAGGAGTCCTTATCGGTGTTTTGGTCACTTGAGGACTCTGTCTCGGGGGTGGGTGTGTCAGGGAATAGTCGGCTCAATGGTGGGATGGATGGTGGGATAAGGATAGGTCGCAGGAAATGTTTACGGCCACTACGGGTGGTGTGCAAGCCAGTCATAGTCGGACGAGCGGGTTTCGCCGCATCATTGTCTGGAACTTGAGCGACATCATCGTCGGACAGGGCTTGATCTGTCGAATTTTTCTCTACCTCGAGATTTTGGGAGTTGCCGAGTGGGGATTCTCCTTGCTCGGACAGGGCAGGAGAGGTGGATGAGAATCGGAATAGAGGAGTTGTATTTTCAAGGTATTGGGATAGATATTGACGGCGAGGAAGAAGTGTAGTGATGGTGACACGTCGGAGCATTTGGCCACTACAGCGCGTTCCGCTCTCGTCCACACTACCAACACGTGATGACAGACCGCACGACTCGCTTGGAAGGCCCAACGTTGGACAGCATAACCGTGACGCTCTATCTGTCTTTCTTTACTAAATGCCAGTACCAGTACTGGTCCAGAGGGGGGTATTGAAGATGCAATATGCGCCTATGCGATGGCATCTCTCGAAACTCTACGAATGGCCCCGGACCACAGACTCTACTAATTATTAATAATCATTAATCTGATCCTTACACGCCGCTACGTGTTCTTCTGGTGTTCCGTGCACTCCACAAGGCACACGTCTATTTTATGAAAAGTCTATCAGAAGGTGGCTTAATGATCGTTCTGATGGAAAGGCCTTCTCGGCCAGACCCACCACACGAGGTACTAGACTCGAAACCATCCACTCGGCGGGGAACACGATCATGCTGTACTTGTACTCGTACCGCAAGGATTTTCAACTCGGCACGGCGAACACGATAACCGAACTCATCTTGAATCCATCAGGATGATGGTGGCTCGGCCATCATGCACATGCAACATGATTAATATTTCCTCCGTTGTCAACCCCTGGAATTCCATTGTTCCTTGGAGAACAACGACAAGAACAGAACGTGAAAATCATTTGACACCACCGATCTACACTACATATGCACTAGCCAGTGTAAAAGAGATATCAATCTTGTTACCTGGGTGATTAGGGTGGTGGTGGTGGTGGACTGCACCCGCGGCCGGCCACCACATCATACAGCACAGCCGCATTTCGGAGTCTCGCCGGGCTACCAAGACAACAACAAAATGAACCCATATTTTATCGTTTCAGCCAGATCTCCAAGAAAAAAAAAAGTTCAAGTTGGACAGACACCGAAAGGGAATACAAACAAGCTATGTGGGGCGAATATGGGTATACATAACTCATGTAAACGTTCAATCTATGCGTACAGTATAACTGACTAGTGTAACAACACGTAAACTGTACAAAACACGGGGGATTATACAGTATCTAAACACGCTTATCGAGGTGAAGCGCTTCGAGCGCTGCATTAGTACGCAGGTGCAGTTCGTTCTTGAAAAGAGCGGTCGGTAAACACGAGAATCGATAACGAGGTGTCAGACACGACAACGTACCTCTAAACTGTACTTGCTCTGAGCGGGGTGTGTCCACAAGATCGTCAGCCTATCTCTGCGTCGATCGCGACGAGTAGACAATACGCACCTTCCGACCCGCGGCGTTGACTTCAAGAGGCTTGCCGGACAGCAAGAGTTCAAGCTGGACATGAGCACCTTCCTTATCACCCATACATGCGAGCAATCGTCCATACTCAAAGTCTACGAAAGCGACAGGACTCAGCCACAAGCATGCAGAGAAGAGAGAGAGAGAGAACTGCGCCTACGGGAAAAATACACAATGTAATGATCGAGCTCAATTTTGGCTCCATTTTCGAACACGGACTGGAAGGCGGCGCTGGCACGTTCAGCGGCTTCCGCTTGAGGAATCGACACAACTTCGTCCGGGTCCACGATGGCGTCTGGGCCCTGCACACGCAAAAAGAAAAAAAAAGATCGGCGAATGAGAAGGGATGGAGAAAATCCAACGTACAGGATATGCGATGTAACGCAAACAAGTACCCTCGAGATGTCGCGCCAAACACCAATCATCAAAGAATTCGGAGCCTTTCCCGTATTTTTCCGGGGATCCCTCATATTGCCTGAGATCGACAAGAGCGGTCTCCACAAGTGGAAGCATCTGTGCCGCGATCACCGAGCGTGGTGCGCGCGAGATCGAGTGGAGGATGTACGCGAGCTCGAGGGCTGGAAGGAGAAGTCGTCCTCCCTGAGCTTCGCATTTCCGCGCTTTGCGCGCGACGAACTTTTCGAGCGGTATTGACTTGCCCGCGATGCGCTGGCGCAGTTTAGGGACCTCCGTCACAAGCTTTAGGCCCTCGGTCTCGTTCACTTCGCCACCTAATTGTACAAGCAGGGCCGCGGCCCCATACGCGTAGACTGCCTTGGACCACTAAGTTACAACGAACAAAAAAAAAGGGGGCACGTCAGCTCGTGGATTCTGTAGTTACTAGCCCATATACTGTACATACGGTGGACTCTTTGTGGAGATTGCGCCAGCACTTTAGTGACTCTTCGATTTCCCAAAGTCCGAGATTTGAGATGGCCATCTCCCAAAACGAAAGGTGATGCAAGCTTCGATATTGGCTCTGGACGTTCATCGCCTTTTGATAGCACTCAATCGCGCGCTTCGGCTGGCTGCGACTCAAGCTGAGCCGCCCCTGAGCTAGCAGGAAGAAAACGCCTACATAAAATTAGACTCGATCGGTGCACGGTGACCAACAACTACAAAGAGGCCATCAAATTACCTTCCGGATAACGCTTGAGATTCCAGTCGACGATTTTCTGCGCCATCATTACGTCGATGCCATCGTGCGTGAAACTAGAAAGAAAGAGGTGGAAGAGCAGAAGCGTCATGTCGCAGATACTGCGCCGTAAACCCTCTTCCGCTAAACCAAACCGAAACCGTCAACCCGATTAATCACCACGCTTGGCGGTTATTGTGCGATCTAACGGCGCACCTTGGCTGACGGCCGGTTCAGGTGACTCCTTTGTCCAACCTCCAGCTTTTTGCAATAGTGCAAGACCGAGGTGGCGGTTACCCTTGTATCCGAAGAGCTCGACAAGAGTGGCTAGTCTCGCTGGCATGAGGCTAATTATGATGTGTGACATTCCGACTCCGAGGTAGACGCCGGAACGGAAGTGCACGTCAATCGACTTGTCTTCAGGTCCCTCGCCACGCGCTTGTGCCTCCGCGTCCATTTGTTCAATATACTTTCCAAGCAGGCGGTACACTTGCATGGTTGATCGCACGTTGAGGCTGCCATAAACAAAAAATTCAATTTATCTCAAAAATGTTGAAAGTCAAAGTAGAGAGAAAAATATGACGTACGCTTCCTTGATAAATGCGAGCCAGTCACCGGAATAAACAATCCCCAACAGAGCCTGCGATCCGCCACGCACGCCATCAATTATTAGCGAGAGACAAGGGGGGTGTGTAAGGAAGCCCAGAATGTTTTTACCTTTTCGAACAAACTCTCTGCATACACGAGCTCCGCGTGACGCTCGACGTCGGTCATGCTTTTGACCCAGTTGACGCCGGTGTTGCCGGTCACGTAGCCAGCGAGACGGAAAGGAAGTGAGGCGGCCTTCTTCCGATGTTCGTTCGCAATTGTATTTCCATGCTTGGTGTGGCCCATCGCGGAAAGAAGGTCCTGTTAGATGAGATAGAGAGATAGAAGCAAACCCAGAGTCGTTAGTACTGTCGTGATAACGCACGTCATCTTCATAAGACATCAACGCCTTGACGCATTGTATCAAGCCAAAACCCGTCGCAAAGTATAACCGTTCCCTAAAGATTTAGAATGGGGGAGGGGTGGTAAGGAAGCAGGGAAGGAGAATAGGCGGCGGTATCATGGATGAGACACACTTTCGAGGGTCAATACGATGACAATACTCCTCCGACTCCACCATTTGAGATTTGAGGAATGTGTCGAGTGCATATGCAATACCGGGTATGTCACCTAGTGCCGCGCTGTGAGAATATGGCCACGAGGCCGCTGGTGGTTCCGTCAGCAAAGGCTTCTTTGCAGGGCCGAGGCTGAGTTTTGAAACATCCGAAGGCAGGGAAGTCAAATCGGTGTAAGGTGTACCCGTCGCACTCGCGGAAGGGGCAAGCGCCGAAGAAGAAGTGTCGGTGAAAGGCGAGGGAGGGGTCGTCTGACCACCACCACCCCCAACATTGAGATGGATACGGGGAGGGGTCTGGGGTGTTGTGACGTCCGGGGGGGTAGGGGGCGACAAAATCACATTATTGATATCATTAGTGGCGCCGTCCATGATGAGAAAAAAAAAATTTAAAAAAATAAGAAACAAGAAGATGAAATGCTGATTGTGCGATGCGATGCGATGAGATGATTGAAACAAGCCAGCGTCTCTCTAGAGTCTGTGCTGACTGGCCCGGGGTAATCAATTCAATCCCAAAGTTAAATGTAGCCCTTGGGTCTCGAACACGGCCACACACACCCTGCGATCAGCGGCCTTTCATCATATCGTTTGCAGTCCGATCCTCCACTCGATTCCATTCCGCAGCGCAGGACAATTACAATACAGTATACGGTATACGGTATATACTCGTCTGCGAACCCTTAACCTTACCCTAGGTGTAAACTCAATTCCCGGATATGTCCCGGACCACTCGGACCCGCCGGTGTGGCCACCCCCTAAAAGGGGTCGATTCTGTTATCATCAAAACACAAAAAAAAACAGTCAGGTACGTCAGAAATAGGTTTCGGGAACAATTGACAACTACCTCCAAAGAAGAAAAAAAACGCTTCTGACTACTACCTATACTCAACATAAATCCATACAGTAACTTCTACAAAGTCAGGTGTTGCGCTGACGCTCACCCAATTATCCTCCTCAAAAAGACAAGTCTGACCCAAGGTTCAGTTCCCAAACCTTTAATACACGTTTTCTCATTCGTTCCCCTGGAGAGAGTCCTCATCTGGAGGGGTCCCGAGCCTCTTCTGATTGGCGCGCACTCGAGGGTTTAACGTACTTTGTGCTTCATGGCACTTCAACATGGCATACGGGCGCTATTTCTTAACCCCTTTTTCTTTGGTGTAGCCAAGCCAACTATAGGTCACATCCCAGACTCGGAGGAGATAACTCAGCAAACAAGCTGTTATCGTCTGCGTAGGGCGTGCCACCTGGTTCTGCCGTATCATTTCACCTGGGTTTTGCGGTCGTCGGCCATGTGCCTGGTCCCGGTCTCTGTAAAGGGTCATTAAATTCATTCACTCTCCTCAGTTGAATCTCAGTCAATCAATAGATTCGGAAATGACTCGAAACGAAATCCTGAAAGACAAGAAGGTTACGTTCTCTCCATCAAATACATTATAAATACAGTGCTTGAGTCAGGATAAACCAGTGATAAGGGCGTTTAAATGATATGAACAGAGAAAGGGGTATTAAGAAGAAGAAAAAAAATAAATTTATGTTCACGAAGGTCGAAACACGTTAGACTGACCCCGTTCTGGTGGAGACAAGTGGGGTAAAGCATGGAGCAGAGAATCTAAAGAACAATAATAGAGCACAACTGAAATGGAAGGAAGGAAACGCAAGGGTTTGAAACAGTTTCGGAAATTTTGAAAGTGGGTGCAAGACGTACGGGCGAGGGCGCTCGGGGTGGCGTTGGCGTTGTGATAGATCAGAACAACGCGCTATCATCATCCCCGACCTCATCAGCCTCGTCCTCGGTGAAACGCATATCAAGGCTTCCCAAATCGCCCAGATGCAACTCGTGCTCTGGCCGGAGGAATAGACTGCGCGGCGAACCAGCGGCATCCGTTGGCGCGCTAGCTGTCGTCATCGATAAGCTGCCAACGGATCGACGCGAGGCGAGATCCGCAGGCTGTTCTTGAAGCAACATGGTCATGTTCGGTGGTGGAACCTCAAACACAGATTCACTCCCACTTGCCCGCCGCGATGGCGCAGAAGCCGCCAGGCGTCCATGATACGTCGAGTTTTCCTCGTCCGCATTTTCGAGATGATGTTTCTGATCAATGTTTCCTTTGGAATTAAAACCCCCCTGAGGGTGTCCAGAAATGGGGATAGGCAGAGGAAGCGGAGGCCTCCGTTTTGAAGTTGTCACCGCCACTGCGTCCGCCGACGCTTGACGTTCCATCCTGCTAAATACGGCACGGGTGAATGGTTGGCGGTGGTTCGAAGAGGGTGGAGGTGGTGGGGGCATAGCCACCGCTGCGGCAGAGGCGTACTGGTGAGCACGCAACTGCGCACGCGCATCGATGAGCTCTCCCTCAAGGTCTTCGATCTTCGCCACCAACTTGGCGTTCTCCGCACGGAGTAACTGCGCATTTTGTTGAGCATCCGCCAGCGCGGCGAGCAACGTCCCCGTTTCTGTCGCATGCTTCTCTTGCATAGCCTGAACCACAGCCTGGTAGTTCTTATGCTGTGGCGAAGGCGTTCTTGACTGCGGATGAGAGAGAGATATCGACGTTGGTGCGGTGGATTCCGCGGAGCGCGCAGTACGCGGTGCACCCGTCGAAGTGGATGCCGAATCGTGGCCCGTAGCCTCGGAGTGCGTCATCGCCCGAGAGACACTGCGCCAGGAACTCGCAACAGAGCCTGCTTCAGAAGCTGCAATTCGGCTGGGGGCAAGCGTGCGCTGATCGCGGTCGCTGAGGCTGCGCACGCTCCCAAAGCGAGAGCTATTATTACTAACGTCACGATCGAGCAAGCCCGCAGCAGCGAAAGCCTTGGCTGTACGCGGACCAAGCCATTCCGTGGAGCGAGGTGCAGGTGACGTTACCCTCTCGCTGTTCCCGCCACCCACGCTGAGGCTGCGATTGCGGTTACGAGGTGTATAGCCGAGGCAATCGCGAGCCGTGGGGCGTCCCTCGAGCATCCCGTCTTCGCTCGTGCGTGGACGGATCGGGCGGTCTGCTGTAGACCCAAGAGCTGATGATGCGCGAGAGCTCGGTGATGGCGTGTCTTTGTCCCATGTACCCGGAAGGGCCGACGATGGCAGTGCAGCACGTAGAAGACGTGAGCTTGCGGGCACATGCGCTCCGAAACGTGCCGGAGTGGCGAGGCGCGAGGTCGCCACCCGGCGGTGGGGTTCTGCAGGCGGTGGTGGCGGTGGAAGCGGCGGGTGACTTTCCAAAGGCGAAGCGGGTGAAAGCCTTAGGTAGGCACTATTACTATCCGTAGAAATCCGTCGCGCGTCCTCTATTGGCAGAGCAGGATCTGAAGGACCTCGCGCCGCATTTTCCACGCTGCGATCTCCACGCACGGGGGTAGGGCGGTCAGTCACCGAGCGCATAAGCCGGGGCATAAACCGGGTAGCGGCAGACCGCGGAAGGCTTGAGTAGCCATGGGGAGCAGTTGTGCGGACCGGAGATGGTTGGGATCTTGTTGATCCAATCGTAGAACTGGGAGAGGCCTCAACGGGTGACGAGGCCAGAGGCGAATGGCGAGATTGGGGCGTTACGGTCCGCGTAGGAGGGAAAATCCGCGGAGGAGCGGTTGGCTGGGGTTGCTGAGGTATTTGCGTGGACATAAATGGGTTCTCTGTCCGAAACAATGGCCGCTTCCCGGTCGAGCGGTTTGAGCTAAGCAAGGCAGCAAGGTCCGAGTCAAGAGCATCGAGGTGAAGGCTCTCTTCGGGCTCTTCCCCAACGTCGAACTCGAGTTCCTTCCGATCATTCCGACTTGCAGGGCGACTATCGGCGGCATCCTCAACAACAACTCCCGCAAGCCACCCATTCGTGGACTGTTTCTCCTTTAGCGCATGCATAACCTCCTCTTTCAACTGAGACGTGGATAGGTCTAGCACTGATGCATCGGGGGCTACAAATCCATTGATCTCTGGCGAAGGGGTGAGCGCCTCGGGATTGATTGAGTGGCCGTTTCCAGAAACGTCGGAGATTCGAGACTCTTCCAAAGCAGGGATGTGCTTCGATAACCCTGAGAGGTCAGATTCCAGGATCGTTGATAACTCGGTGCTTAGTGGGGGTTCGGGTTTGGATGAGACGACCGGGGGGTCTAGATCAGGACAAGACAATGATCAGCTGCCATGTGGGTGGAATTGGCCGCAAGTGCCATCACACGTACCTACTTCCTCATGCGAAGATGGCAGTGATGGAAGAGAAGGCTCCAGGCCGTCGGCGCCATTCGTGCTACCCTGAGTTTGTTGGGGGTTCGTCTGCGAAGGGGGCGCAATGGAAATAACACCCGTATCTTTTTCTTCACCCGGGCGCAGAAACTGGCCGGAATGTTTGCGTTCAAAGGTCAAGCTGGAACGTCGACCGGGCGTCGTGAAACTGGCGAACGGATTTTTCGACGGACCGGGAACAGCCGTGCTCGAGGCCGCCTTTCCCGAACCGAATGGAAGGAAGCTGCGAAGAGCACGCAGAGATGGTAACGTCGAAGACGCAGAAGGTTGGGGAATGGCTGATTGAGAGGGCGGTGGACCGCTTCCCGAGGGCGTTCTATTCGGGGGCACTAGGCCCAAGTGTGGCACGGACAACGAACTGGGAAGGGAACTGCTGGGAGGCGGACTTCGGGTAGCTTTTGGAGAAAATAGGGGGATATAAGAGGGCGAATGTGGTGCCCTTTGTTGTGGCCGTGAATCTACGGTTTTTGCGCTGGCGGGCGACGGGCGAAGGCCAACGACTGTGGCCTCCATGGAGCTCAGGAAAAAGTTAGTCAGGGTGATTGGCCACTCTGCATGCTCTGCAAGCAGCAGCGTCGAGTCGAGGAAGGAGACCGGGTAGCTGCGGCAGAGCACTTACGGTACTGAGGGCAGACCGCTGCGTCGGCCAGTAACGGTGGCTGGCCTGTCGCGCCACGGGCCGACCCGAGTCTCCTCCCCGCTCCCCTACACTGCACCAACAATTTCAAAGGGTATACGGAAAACCTCAATG